>CBVK0101971239.1:0-22054 GCA_900067695.1 Picea abies | reverse complement strand
AGGGATTTTTTCCTGTGTATGTTGGGAAAGATATTCTTACCAGATTTGTGATAGATGCCAGTGTTCTCAGCCATCCCCTATTTCCATATCTACTGGAAGTTTCTCTAAAGGATTTCGGATACGAGCACGAGGGGGCTCTCAGGATTCCCTGTGATCTCTTCTTGTTTGAGAGGATTGTTCGTGCTCTCAGGATTCCCTGTGATCTCTTCTTGTTTGAGAGGATTGTTAATCTCATTAATAGCTGACATACAGCGACATCAATTTCTCATGAATGATTTTGATAGGCTTCTACTCTTTTGTAATGAATCTATCTAAATTCCATTAATGATTGGAAAGTCTATACATGTATATCCAATTTGCTTGAAAATAATAATACAATCCGTCACATTTAAATCCATCTCGATGTTGCTTTCTGTAATTTTCTTATAACACACCAAATCAAAGGAGCTTACATATAATTATTTTTTTAAGTTTAAATATATATATATATGTATGGATCTACATTTTCACAGTAGAGATGTGTACAATGATTTGAGAGTAAAAGGATTAGGTTTCAACACTGTTTCATTTAAGAATGTGATTGGAACTTCATTTTCACGGCACTTGCCAATTGAGCTGCCCCCCCGGGGGATCTCTTACAGTAGTATTGAAGGAAGCATCGTGTGAAATAATTATAGCAGCCATATGTGTAGGCCCTATTCAATAGATTGGTGCAAATAATAAACAATTTTCAATGTCCTAGTATACAATAATTCTTAGAAGATCATGTAGTTGATAATTTTTAGAGGATATATTATAAACTGAAATATTTTGGTGTAGTACATGTGACAACTATTGAAACAAGATTATCATGAAAACAAGATTCACATTACATGTTCAGAGAGAATGTGCACTGATACACATAGGAGAAGAATAAACCACTAAGATCTGCAGACTTAGAAAAGATGAAGAAGAGGAAGCTACATGTTCCCAAATAAAGTAAAGAAGATGAAACCCTTGATGAATTTTCTATGATTTTTGGGAAATATAAGAGCCTAAAGGAATACTGGAGTTAGCATGATGAAAATCAAAAGTTGAAAATCCTCTAGAAGCTATGAAGGAATGCAACAACTTGAATAATCAAAGCACATCGAGATGTTATAAGTTGCAGATGGAGAACTAAGACAGAATGGAAGGAAATATTGAAAGTCATAAAGAGTTTATCACAACAAGTAGAGATATGACTCTTTTGGTTATGCATTCCAATTAATTGGAAGAAAAGGAAAATTTAAGAAATAAAGATATAATGATGGTATTTGAATATGTTGACATAAGTCTTTGCAATGTTCACCATTGGAGTTGATTTTATGAAGTGACTCTTTGTGTCAAAGGACAGTGATGAAAATTGTTTTTTCCACAAGAAGCCTAAAGATGAAGAATAATCTTACATATAAAGAACAAAGATGTAATAAAATATTCATAAAGAAGCACAATCCCATGGGGAGCTGCAGAAAGATAAGAAGGTTGTTGGCTGAAAAGAGAAAAATGAAGAGTACAATGTCACGGGATCAGTAGAAGGACAAGAAGGTTGTTGTTTGCAGAAAAAAGAATAAATAATACAATGTAAATGGGAGACAATGCCTTTTTCCATTAATGTCAAAGGGGTAGAGTACAAAAAAGGGGGATATTTGCAAAAAAGAGAGACTTGTAAGAAGCAGATGAGTACCAAAATAACTAGGTGTTGCCATCAATGACAAAGGGGGATATTGTTGATAATGTGTTGTCATTGATGTCAAATTGGGTCATTAATTTCAAGATCAAACATTGATTATTAGTGAATGGTGTGCAAGTTAAAGGTCCAGAATGAGCCAATGTCAAAGGAAGACTAATAGTTTTCAATGATAGGGGGATATTTTTGTTAAGATTATAGAGATCATGAATGCTTCTATGTGTTTTGCTGATGAATTACCGCATATCTACCCAATGAAAATCAGGTCCAAGGATCGAACCAGTTGAACTTGTAACATGAAACCATGAATGGATAGAGGAAGTATCAAGACTATTAAGATCAAAGAGAATCACACCATCCAGATAGAGGAAGAATGTCCTCGTGAGTTGATGAAACTTTGTGTGCAAAGATGAATGTGCACTGATGAAATCCTGATAGAGTTATTTGTGTTTACTTAGTGAATGAAGATGAGAGGAACAATATCATGTGCATATTGTTTCCACGAATATGAACCAAATAAATGTTGCTAAAGAGGAGAATAATTAACCCTTTCCTGCGTGGGTAGATCAAAATCAACCAAAGTCTAATTGGGCGCATGAAGAATCCTACAGGTTAAGTGAACAGACGGTTTAGATTTGATAGGGGTGAAGCTTTCATAAAATCAATGGAAAATATTATATTCTTGGGGATTTCCATATCAGAGACTCAAACTCCACTTAGAGATTTCCGACGACAAGTCAGAGCCGATGAAAATATGCTTGGTAATCGTGTTGATGATGAATGAGGCCGACGATGATGATACAAATCAAGTTAAGTAAATAAATGGTGAGGATCTAATCGAAGGAGAAGATCAATGATGAAGATAAAGAGGATTGTTGGAAAGTTTAAGTTAAATCTATGGTCAATGGTATAGAATGATTGAAGTGGATTTTGTTTCGCCGGGACAGTTGAATGCGTGTATTGGAACTTTGATGAAAGTTATGATGATGACTCCTTTAGCCCAAAAACTAGTGCTTGGTCACATGAAAGGAAAGGCTTGGTGCCAAAATTAAAGGAGGCTCCTAAGGTAACCATATTTCACTGGTGTGTAACAAAGTGATTTGAGACTCTATCACCGAAAGACTCCAAGAGCTAGTGACAACCATTGATCTGTTGACGCATAGATCACCACCATTCATTGAGAATGGCGGGAATGGAATATGTGACCTATAGCAAACATACTTCGAAGAAGATGAAGGACTACGTAACTAGGATGCCATCATGGTAGCCAGAGTGTCCCAGGGGTGACATGTGTCAAAGTATGATTGTGTGGGAAGAAAGTGGGTCCAATTGGGCTCAAGGAAATCCCAACCATTGAAGTTGAGTGATCTCCATCGTTTGTAGGTGAAGAAACATCGAAATAAAAGTGTGCCCATGCTTCTATTGTCCCGGTGATGATGATGAAGACACCAATGATGACAACTAATTCAGTGAGCCAATGAGAGCCATCGATTGCTTGGGAGGTTTGTTCAGAGAAGAGACTGATGATTAGTTGTAAAGGTTAGATTTGTTAGCAGATGAAGATGACCAAAACACCAAGAGCCAGTGACAGTTGTTGATTGAAGAACGAGCGATGCAACGATGACCGTAGATCGTTTGTGGGTCCCACCTGACCATCTCACAAGAAAATGAAGAGGTGGGTGATAACCACTGACTCACAAGAAAATGAAGAGGTGGGTGATAACCACTGATTAAATATAGGATATGACTAGGACTCTTGATTAAGGGATATTAAGACCATTGATTAAGGACTCTTAGGACCATTGGATCCATTAAAGCATATCATCGGAGAAGAGCCATCGAAATGGAAGTGGTGCCCATGCACTTTTAGTCCCGACAATGACAATTGTCGACCATGGTGGCAAAAGAGAGAATAGATCGTAGGTTGTGATCAAATAAAGAGGCAATCAAATGGTTGCTAAGCGACGAGGTCATGTTGTGTATTTTGGTGGACAAAGAAAATATCAAGGTCTTGATCTATCTAGGGGAAAATCCAATAGTTGTTGTGCATCGATACTATGATGATCCCGATATCAAGGAAATAATCGATAGACGAGATCAAATCTAGACCAAATCTAATGGTGGTTGAGTGGTAAGAGAGTATAGTTAAATATTGAGGTCCTAGAGTTGCCCATGAATAAATAAATGGTTGAGATTTATTTTAGGATTTGATCAGATGGTAGTTGTGCAATGGGGTGGTGTTGAGTGTTCGGTACCTCGATGGTCCTGATGGAAGCGAACACAAATCGATGATGGAAATTCAATGGAGACCCAGATCATATGGTGGTTGAGTGTTGAGGTCCAGTGAACAAATTGCGTGAAATATAAAGAAACTAAGATCGATTTTGATGGAGGTGTTTCAAAGGAATTCCATAATTATTTTGAGAACGAAATCAAGGTGGAAATATAACAATGAAATACACATAAATATTTCTAGAAACACAGAGATACAATAATACACAATTTCTATTAATGAGAGAAACGTACATAAACTATAAAAATATAGAGTGAATAAACTCGCTAGAATGGTGGTAGCTTATCTATGAGAAGGGATGAGACAACTATGCTCATTCAAAAAAATATGATATTTATAATGAGGCTCTAAAGGCCTATTTAACATTAATAAAACACAAAACCCTAACCCTAGAAGATGAAAGGCCAAAAGGTTTGCGGGCCCCAATGAAAGGCCAAAAGGTTTGCGGGCCCCAATGGGGGTAGTTGATACGTCAACTTCCCAAGGGCATAACGTTTGCATATGATCTTCGTTTGGGGCACAAAATAGCTCGTTGGAAAGGTCTACATGAGAAGAACACATTATGACCAATCAATGCAACATAATTAGGTTATTTCCTAGGCCTACAAATCCCAAAAAATGTCGTTTATGGCATCAAAACGACCCTAGAAGTTCAGGACCCAAAAAACCGTAGAAAAATTGCCAAGATGGAAAACTGTATTTCAAGCCTATGGAATAGGTGGTTGGCCATTGATATCCACCTGTATTAATCCTCCCTCCTTAGTAAGCAATGGTATCGATTGTGTCAAGTTCTCGGGGAAGATTTTTTCGAATCCAAATGGTGAGCTGCTTGCCTTGCTACAAAACTGTCTTGCTTAGATTGTTGAAGGTTGTCATGAACCTGTTGGTGGAGGGGTTGGATCCATTCAACCAATATAACTACATGATATTCTTGAGTGTGGGAGGAATATGTCAGTGAATATGCAACATGAAGAGTATGAAGGGATTTGTTATAACTTTTCTCGACTGGGCCATGTGGAGGCACCCCCATAGGTGTAGTAAGAATATCTTTCTTCTCTTCTACAATATTGTTGATCTAATTCTGCTTGACATAAAGGTATTGGGATGAGGCTAGAGTGCTTGTAGTTTCCTTTTGTTCACCTTCTAATCATATTTTTAAGAGGATAAACCTTTTAGTACGAGAGATTACTTTGTGGAACTGTTTTAGCGGGACAATACTCTGAACTACCTCCGGTATCCTATATAGCTGACCCCTGAGAGTAACAATGACACTACGAGGTCAAGACTCGTAAACAACATGATGCTTCCACATATATGGTTGGCCTAACATAACATCACAGACTTCCAATGGGGAAACATCACACAATACCTCATCCTTAAAGGGCTTGATGTCGTAGGACAGGTGACACTGTTGGCTGACACGAAGATATCGTCCCTGGTGAAGCCACCCAATCTTGTATGGCTACGGGTGTGGTGTTGTTGAAAAATCCAATTGCTTGACGATCTCTACTGAGATGAGGTTGTTTTGGCTTATTTTATCAATAATAAAATGCATCGAGATCCCCTTCACCCACATCTATGAATGGAAGAGGCGCTCCCCCTCCTCAGGTTCCCTTGGTTTTTCTGGTTGGATTGTTGTGGTTGTGACAATAGCAATCGGTTATTCTCTCGAGTGTGAGAAAAACTATGCAAAGAAGTGGAATAACTTGGATGAGTTGATGGAGTTCAATGGTTTATGAGTTTGCATAACCAAGACGGTGGAAGAATATGCATGAGTAAGAGGAGTTATGAGGCTCATAGGTTTGAGGATACACGAGAATAGAATAAAATAATATATGAACATATCAGGGTGGTTGGGAGGTGCAAGGAACTTCTGGATCTATGTTTGAGGCAAGGTATTGTTACAAGCTATTAAGAGAACCACAATGTAATTTTCTTTGATTGTGGAACTTCACAGATCAGGGTGGTAGGGTGGATCTCGAGAGAGGATTGAAATATTTATTGTGAGATGATGCTTACATTGAAGGTTGGTGCCTTCTTTATTAGCAAGTGGGTGCTTGCAGTGCAGGTTGGTGCCTATAGTTCTACAAGTTGGTGCTTGTAGCAAGGATTGGTGTCCTTGGATTATTTGTGTTTGCAATTAGCAAGTGGGTTCTTGCAATGCAGGTTGGTGCCTACATTTATACAAGCTGGTTCTTGTATCAAGGATTGGTTTCCTTGGAAAATTCGTGTCTACAATTAGCAAGTGGGTGATTGCAGTGCAGGTTGGTGCATGCAACTCTACGAGTTGGTTCTTGTAGCAAGGATTGGTATCCTTGGAAAATTGGTTTCTTCCATTATCAAGTGGGTTCTTGTTATGAAATTTTGGTTCCTGCAATTGTATAAGTTGGTGCTTGCAATTGTAATTTTCCCAAGCGATTATGCTAGGAAAATTGGGTTATTTTTTTACCTTGTTTATTTGTTTATGCATGTTTTTCTTTAGGAAGTTGCGCTTTGGGTGTTTTGTGATTTTTTTATAGCATATAGAAGACAATGATAAATGTATATCACAAGATATAAGAGAAAAAACAACAAATATCTTAGAAAATATTTAGATCTAACCTTTATTTAGTATAATAAACTTATCTCCATACATAGATCTACAGATCTAGTAAAATAGAGCAAGATAGAGAAATATAGGATGCATGCACCCTTTAGATACAATAATATAGATAAATAGGGCCTCCTAGGTCCCCCACAATTGAATGAAGTTCAATACAAGATCAATTTATTTCCCAGGAAAGTTGTAACCTTCAGATTTGGTGTTGGTGCATCCCCCACTGGCTGGAAAAGCTAGGAATTTCGACCTCTTTGAAGATGACCTCCAAATCTTATGAAAACACTGCCAAACTGTAGATCGAGAGTTGTAGATTGCATATGGAGAAAGTATGGGGTCAAACCCTCAGATATAACCTTCCAACCCAAGTCCTCCTCAAGGGATGATGCACCCTTCTTAAGCAAATACACCCAACTGAATAATAAAATAGATATGTAAAAGAAAACCCTCAAACAACTGATGAAAAAGGGTGTTATGGTGGTAGAAAACATTCCTGAAATGTGTTCTACTATATATCTAGCCTCCCCAAGTAAAATTGAATCTTTTCTCCTCAATTGGTGTGCCCCGTCTACTGGAAAACCCTTCAACTTGCACCCTACTTGCACAAATGACTCTTGAATTGAATCTAGACTGAATAGAATGGTGAGGGAGGAATATTTCACCTCCTTGGCCAAGCTTGGACCAGGAATAAAGGGATCTTTCACCTCCTTGCTGGTCTCTAGGTTTTCATGACTCAAAACCCTCAAAATGTAAGTTGCATATCTCAAATGAACTCAATAGAAGAATAGAATGAATGAGGAGTGAGGCACCCTCCTCTCTCTTTTATACCTCCATTTTCTAATTCTCTGTTGAGTTACTTTATGATTTTTACTAAGGTTTTTGTTTTAATTTCTCCTTAAGTCAATAACCTTTTTTCCCTTTTCATCCAAGTCACTTTAATAAAATAACATTAAATCACTTAGTGACATCTTTAGCGCCTCCTACCCCTTTTTCTCATTGGAATATAGTATAGAGGGGTGACTAGACTACTAAGTCCTCCATGGTCCTTTCAAGGAGAGGGGAACATTACAGTCTCTCCTACTGGAAATTGCTTTCCCACAAGCAATTTTGTACCTGTTTTCTATAGCACTTGTTCATTCTCCCAAGTAGTATCTTCTGTAGGAAAATTCTTCTATTTGACCAAGTATTCCTTGACATCCATGTTCCTTAATTGTTTCACCCTTAACTCCAAGACCTCCTCTGGAATCAAAATCAAGTGTCCCTCTTCATCAACTGGAGGTAACTCTTCATTAGCTACAACATTCTTTCCCAAGGCCTTCTTTAGGTAAGATACATGGAAAACATTGTGGATTTTTCTCTCAGGTGGTAATTTTAGTTCATATACAACTTCTTTGATCCCCCTTTGCACTTCATAGGGCCCATAGAAGCATTGTTTGAGTTTCTCAACTCCACTCTTCTTAATAGATGCTTGTATGTATGGTTGTATTCTTAACTATATCAAGTCCCCTACCTCAAAAGTACGCTCCACCCTCTTTTTGTCAGCATATATTTTTTGTTGGTTTTGAGCTCTATGCAAATTGTCTTTGAGTTCTTTAAGGATGTATTGACTTTCCTGTATCCAATCTTTGGCCATAGGAGCCCTACTATCTCTAAACACAATTTCAACAAAAGTAAGGGGATCATAATTGTACAAATCTTTGAAAGGAGACATACCAATGGACAAGTGGTGAGTGGTGTTGTAGCAATATTCACTCAAATAAAGCCATTTGACCCATGCTTTTTACTGCCCTTCTACATAACTCTTGAGGTAACCTTCCATACATTTGTTCACTATTTCTATTTTCCCATCATTTGTGGATGGTATCTAGTGCTAGGAATCAACTTAGTGCCCACCAATCTAAACAGTTCCTGCCAAAAGATGCTCATAAACTTGTTGTCCATGTCACTTACAATTGTCTTGGGTAATCCATGTAACCTGAAAACCTCCCTTAAAAATAATTCAACTACCTGAGATGCGCTATAGTCCATGGTGATGGCATGAAAGTGGGCAAACTTAGTAAAGAAATCTACCACCACAAATATACAATATTTCCCCTATGTCCCAGGGAGCCCTATAATGAAGTCCATAGATATACTTTCCCACTTACACTCTGGAATGGGAAGAGGTTTTCATAAGCATGTCGGTGATTGTGCTAATATTTATTTTGTTTGAAAGTGGTACACTCCCTGATGTGGTGCATGACCTCTCCCTTGAGACACTTCTAGGAAAACATTTCTCTTATATTCTTGTATGTATTAAGAAACCCTTGGTTCCCTACTAATGGTGAATCATGGAATTCCTGAAGCACTTTTTTCTTGAATGAGGATTCTAGAACTAGATAGATCCTGCCTTTATAATAAATAATATCATCAATGATCTTGTACCTATCATCATGTAACTTTCCATCCATTAACTCACTTACAAATTTGTTTTTAGAATACTCCACCAATATATGGGATTTACAGTCAACTTATATTTCGGTCATGGAATAGGTTGGGCCTTCGGGACAAAGCATCTACTACTACATTATTATTTCCCTTGACATATTCTATGTCAAAGTTATATTCTTGGATATTTCTCACCCATTTTTTATGCCTCTCATTAAGGTCCTTCTGTGCAAGGAAGTACTTGAGGTTGTTGTGATCAGTTCTCATCACAAATTTCTATCCCACTAGATATTGTCTAAATTTGGTTAATGAATGCATCATGACGATCATTTCTTCGTCACATGTGGTGTATAGTATCTTAGGATCTCTCAATTTGCAGCTCTCATAGGCAATAGGATGCCTATTTTGCATCAGAACAACGCCAACACCTTCACCAGATGTATCACAGTCCAATATAAAAGGTTGAAAAAAATTAGGTAGAGATAATACAAGGTAGGTACTCATTACCTTTTTCATTTTCTCAAATGTAGATTGCACCTCATGACTCCATGAAAATTCTCCTTTCCTGGTCAAATCTGTTAGAGGTGCACACAATTGGGATAATCCCTTGGCGAACTTCCTGTAATAGTTGCAGATGCCAAGGAATCCCTTGATTTTTGTAAGTGTTTTGGGAGTGGGACAATAAATGATGGCCTGAATCTTCTCCTGATGTACATGTACCCCTTTTTATCCAATAATGTGGCCCAAGTAGAGGATCTCTGTCATCCCAATTTCAAATTTTGATTCTTTGGTATATACAGATTGTTTTTCCATGATGCTCAGTATTTCATCTACATTTTTAAGGTGATTCTCCCATGTTTTGTTGTAAATCAACAAATCGTTAAAAAGGACAAGAAAATGCTTCCTCAATTTCTTGTTGAACAAATGATTCATGCAATACTGAAAAGTGGCTAGTGTGTTGGTTAGGACGAAAGGCATGAAAAGGAACTCATAATGCCCAAATTGAAATCTAAAGGCTTTAATATGTATGTCTTGCTCCCTCATCCTAATTTGATGGTATATCAAGCAAAAATCAATCCTTGTGAAGTAGACTGCACCATGTAGCTCATCCAACAATTCATCTAATCTCAGAATGGGGTACCTGTTCTTGATAGTTCTCTTATTTAGGGCTCTGTAATCTATGCACATGTGTATGGTCCCATCCTTATTTTTAACCAATACAACTGATGATGCAAATGGACTTGAGCTTGGTATGATATATCCCATGGATATTAATTCTTTGATGGCACTTTCTATTTCATCCTTGTGTTTCTTGGGATGCATGTAGGGTGTAGTGATGACTGGTTTATCCCCTTCCTCTAATTCAATAATGTTGTCAAACCCTATATATGGTGGTTGACCTAGAGGAATCGACTCAAACACCTTTGTATTCCCGTGAAGGATTTTTTGCATGTCCATAGGGTATTGCTTGAGTCCTCCTTCCCTTGTTTCCATAACAAAGCATTCGACTACATAAGTCACCTCTTCACACCTAAATATGGCATGCATTTATTTGGCAGTAAAAACTCTAGGTGACTCTCTTGTCATCCCCTTGAGCGTGAATCTCTTCCCTTCTTCTGTAGTGAAGGACATCTCCATGGTTTAATAGTTGGTGGTGATGGGTCCCAAGGTACTAAGCCACTGTAAACCTAATATGATATTAGTGTTCGGAATATCCACCACATAAAAGTCTTGTATCAAGGTGTATCTGCCCAATTTCAAACTCATTTGTGGTATGTATTTGTTACAAGCTATTGTGTGTCCTCCTGCAACTTCAACTAAAAAAAATTCAAAGTCTATTGTGGGGATGTGCCTCCTCTCTACCATAGCAACGTCAATGAAATTATGAGAATCCCCTCCATCAATCAACATCGTAGCCTGTTGCCCCTGTACAACACCCTTCATCCAGAAAATTTTGAACTTAGGTACTCCACTCATGGATGCAATAGAAACCTTCTTGAGGCCTTCCTCCTGATGTGAGAGAACCTCATCACCCTTCACATGCAAGGCTTGTTCTATCTCTTTGTGGCTCAATTGTATGTTGTGGATAACTCCACTCTCCTCCCCATCTTATTCATCCTCACTATCACACACCACCTCTACATAGTGGATCTTCCCTTTACTCCAACACTTATGACATGGTTGACATGATTCTTTGCATGTGAAGCATAGTTGATTCCTTCTCAATTCCCTCCTTTTAGATTCATCCATTTTTCCCTTTCCTTTTTCCATCTACTTGGTATCTCTCCCTATAGTAAAGGATGGAGGATTATGTGTAAATTTGTTTTTACTATATTCTCCAATTAAGTCTCTAGCGCGCTCAATGACATCCTGTAGGGTTGCAGGATTGAAATCCTTAACCCACCCATGCAAAGGCTCATTTAATTCCTCTGTATATATCATCAATAGTTTGAATTGTGACATATATGGACCCTTGATTGTCACCTTCTGAAATTATTCAATGAAAGCCTTTGGAGACCTTGTTTGTTTAATTTTGGTGAGATCTATGAAATGAAGCTCAGAATCCTCCCTGTCAATGAGCATCTGAGTGAAGTACAGGTAAGAAGTGACATGCTCATGCTCCCATGTAGTCATTCCATGAAACCACCAATCATGGGCCTTTCCCATCAGATGCAGGGTTGCATATTTGATATCATTTCCTTCTTCCATGGTATTCAACTGTAGGTAAGCATCTAATTTTGGCATGCATGCCTTGGCTGAAATCTAATTAGTCCTGTCAAAGGTAGGCATATCCATTCTTCTTGCTTTACGCCCTAACTCACTATCACCCCTGTGATGTTCCTTGGATTTCCTCTTGAGTCTAAGGTGGTTAAACTCTACTAAGGAGACCTTTCTTCTGAATCCGGCACTCATATTGTTGTAGTCTCTCTCCACAATTTCCCACTCATCCTCCATGGTCTCCTGGTTCAAGGGGTTATAGTCCCGTTGCTGAGTATTTATGAAAGTAGGAAAGTATGGCATGGGGGTGGCTCTACTAGACACATGAGAATGGAAAGGCATGCTCTCTATGGGGCCTTTGTGTATATACTCTTCATGGTTCCCATTTCCCCCATGAGAACCATTATCATCATTATTCCCTCCAAACACAGGTGGATATTTTCCATGTTTTTGTTCCATCAAGTACTGAGAAAGAACACATTGTTTCCTGCTCTACTCCTCCATTAGATATTGAATAGAATGGTGAGGGATAAATATTTCACCTCCTTGGCCGAGCTTGGACCAGGAACAGAGGGATCTTTCACCTCCTTCCTAGTCTCTAGGGTTTCTTGACTCAAAACCCTCAAAACGCAAGCTGCACAACTCAAATGAACTCAATAGAAGAATAGCATGAATGAGGAGTGAGGCACCCTCCTCTCTCTTTTATACCTCCATTTTCTAATTCTTTGTTGAGTTACTTTATTATTTTTACTAAGGTTAATGTTTTAATTTCTCTTTAAGTCAATAACCTTTTTTCCCTTTTCATCCAAGCCACTTTAATAAAATAACATTAAATCACTTAGTGACACCTTTAGGGCCTCCTACCCATTTTTCTCATTGGACTATAGTATAGAGGGGTGACTAGACTACTAATTCCTCCATGGTCCTTTCAAGGAGAGGGAAACATTACAACAATAGAGATGGATTTCCCTCATAGGTTGGAGCCTTTTAATTTAAGAATTTATTAAACAAAGATATATCGTTTGTGGTTTTCTCCCTTTACAGGTTCCCATGTTAAATCATTGTGCAATGTGCTTGTTTATTGAATGTTTACAATTTTGATTAATAATGAATATGAGCTTAAGGTATTAAAGTCAATATTGGAAAAAAGAGCTCAATATTAATGCACCCCCTCTCAGTATTCATGAATATTCCAACATACCATGTCACACTCTCCAAGATGAACCTGTGTTGAATCCACGGATCCTTCTGATAAAAGAAATAAATTCTATTCAAATAAGGAAGGGAGCTCATGCAATATCTGACTGAAATAAGAGAAGTGCACATGAAGAAGAGAGAACTAGGGGAGAGTTTTGATCTTGGAGGTATGTAGAAGACCCGAAAGATAGGGTGTTCACTAGAGATGCATCACATGGAGACTGAGGAACCACAGCATGTGAGAAAATAGAAATAGAGAATGCACAGGTGTGTGGAAGTGAAGGATTAGAGAACTTGAGAGAGAGTTATGAACTGGAGTAGAGAAGACCCGAAGTCCCGACTAGAGAAAAACAGGGTTGTGGGCTTGATGCTTACTGGAAATAAACTGACACTGGAAGGAGAGGGCATTGAGGGGTAATATATCTATGAAGGGACTCTCTTATGAAAATGAAATTATGTTGGGAAGGGATGTGATAAACCATGTGGAGGTCCTAAGCTTAGTGGGAAGGAAGGGTATCTTTTGTTGTTTCGAGAGAAATTGATGAGAGTAACCTCCTAAGTTATTTTATGGATGTGATGAGTCAACAATGAGAGAATCCCCTAGTGGTATCATGGACTAGAATGATGGTGGATTGCAGACGAAGGGACTGATCATCTAGAGTCTATGGTTGGATGGAAAGGAAAACACCCATAGTCAGTTGGTTGGCCAACAATTGTAATAGATAAATATCTCTATTCCTTGTGTAATTATACTGAAATGTATGGTTGAATTCTTGTATATTGTAGTCATGGATGTATATGCTTGTTTGATGAATAGATCGGTTGTTTCACTGCATATATGTGTATTTGAGTAATAAAAAAATAGAATGAATGCATGTTTTTTGTGAATATTGTCTTAAATAGACATATTTTTATGAATGAGATGAATCCTGGCATTATTTGCAAGTCTAATGCACTATGTAATCTGTAATTATGGTATGATTGTACAATCAAAAAAATTGTATCGGTTCCAGTAAGAACTAGTAAGGGGATTGATATTAATGGTTGTAATATTCCCTTAAAGGAGTAATAAATTAATCATAAAAGTGGCAAAAAAAATCCAATAAACCATAGATACTCCTCAATATGGGACAAAGACGAGAACCAGTAAGGTTCAACAGAAAAATAGTGATGGCCTAGAAAGAATCTCTGAAATGGTGAAGTCCTAATTCAGATTGTCACTCTGAAGAAAGCCCTTGTATGGTTCAAGGGACCTTAAGCTCTATATAAACCTTATGTTTTTAAATGGAAAGATTACAAGATGAAAATATTCGTCCAAGATTATGAAGAGAGATTGTCTTAGCCATTTGGGAGTGAAGGAGAAGGCCAAGAAGGCTTGGTAATACCTTGGAAGGGACCTAGAATATTTTCTTGAAAGACTAAGTCCAAATTCATACTTTTAACCTCTAGAAATCCAGTGTTGTGAGATCGGATGAAATGAAGCTATTAAATACGGCGTGGAGATTATATCTCATTCATACATCGAAGGGTAAGATCGTCATAAGATTTTGAGTTGTGAAGTTGAGAGAGGAAGTCCAACGATGAAAATGGGATGAGAGAGAGAAAGTTGACATCATCGTGATGTATCATGCTAGTATGGCAGTCGACGTACTCGAAGGATGATACATGGATACAATTGATGGTCATTGAGGTAATAGAGAGTAGGGTCAAGGGAGTGTTGACGAAGAAAAAGGATTGGGGAAGAATGAGAACCTTCGATCAATACATGGGGAGATTAAATCTCAGTCGTAGATCAATGTGGGTCCCACTTAAGCAATGCCAAAAGGGAAAGTGATGTCATGATGAAGAGGCATGTCGAGGTGTCCTATAGGTTGACACGTTTCAACCTATAATTTGTAGAAAGGACCAAGTGTGATTCCTTGCTAGTTTTAAGTATAGGGATAGGTGCCTTAATCATATCCCTTAGATATATAGGTTGAGATATGTTGATCGTTCATTAGAAGGGTGTTGGTTAGATTGAGTTGTGGTCTCAGAGGGGATGCACTCTAATGGGAGGAACTCCGAGAGAGAACCAAAGTCATCGATTCAATCGAAGAGTGGCCTCGGTCATTGGATCCAAAGAGGTTGGGCTCCAACGGGAGGGAATCTGAGGAATGATCTGGACCGTTGATTGGTGAGTAGGCGTGATGTAACGACAATTGTAGATTTGTCATGGGTCCCACATGATCATGTAAGAAGAGGTTAAAGGAATGGATTTTAATCATTGTGCATGTTAGAGGCACCGACACGATCAAATTCATTGAATGACAAGGAGCAAGAGCCATTGTTCGTCATCGAAACTTGGTGATTTAGGGTGATCGATAACTCTGTGGGAGGAGAACCCCAACATCCATGAAGACATGCCAAGTGATCGAGTTTTTTGATCGAAGTTTTGATGGGACAATTAGCAGATGAAACATCAGAGCCATGTCAGATGAAACGAGTGATAGGAGTCTCGTGAATGCCATGTGGCAATTGTAGTGGATCTGATAAATGAAGGCCTGAGAACTTTGGGAGGATATAAGTTTTGATCCATAGCTTGGAATTGAGCATGGTTACAGTCATTGGAAATCTCTCGATGAACATAATCCATCTATGGGGTTCATTGAGATAAATTCACTGAGTGGAAAAAAAATAGGAAATTTTGACACCCCATCAACCTAAGTAAGGATTAGGGGTTTGGGTGTGTTACAAAGTGGTACCAGAGCAGAGTTCAAACACTAGGCTTGGATGGGCTAGAGTTCAATCATAGGAATGGTATAACAAGGCCAACATGAGCCTATTAGAAATAGTTTCTTTGCATTACAATCTTGTTTATTACATGTGTAAGTTCCTTGAGAAGAAGTACTGCAAATTGAAATCTTGTTTTGGGATTCTTGCAATATAAGAACTTGTTGTTTTTTTATGGAATAATAAATACTCCTACAAGAGTGAGAATATGTCGATAAGCATTAATGGTTGAATCTAAGGATAGAATGGTAGAATCATGTTGAGGGTTGCTTAAGTTCAAGGAATGAATGAACTGGTGGTTGTAATGTTGTCTATAAGTATGGGTTGTTGGAGCCCTAGTAACTATGAGTGTTGTTTAAATAAAAGGATAATGGGTCAAATTGACATATAGAGGTGGATGATAACCATATATTTATGTCTTAGTATGCCCAAGCAGTAGTGAAAGGGAATCCAGGAAAGGATTTCCATAATAAAGGTATGTTGACCAAGAATGGCTTGAAGCATGAAAGGAAGTTGGATTTGGGAATTTATTTCCCTAGGTAATATGCATAATACATATATAGATATACTTATATGCTTGAAGGCATGATATGAATTCCTAAGTAAGAGGGAAGTAAGGAAAGGAGTGTTATTTCTTGGACCGAATAATGCCATGAATGCATGACTGACCCTATGTTGGAGGGTCTGAGTGTCTTGTTTAAATAATAGCTTGAGGAAGTATTCCATTCCTCGCAAAGAGATAAGATGAAATGATGAAAGGAAAATGAACAAGAGTGTTATGTTGTTATAATATAAGGAAATATGAGTATGCCTTTAAATTTTGCATGAGAATGATTGAGGACTATAAGGTGTGCCTATGGTAGACACACAGTACATTGATGATCATGGTTAAGTGCATGAAAGCACAGTTTGAATACAAACTAAAAGAATAATGTGCATGTGTGAATGTGTAAACTAGAATGCATAATAATAATACATGTTTATATTCCTTATGGAATATTGGGTAAATCCTTGGAATGATGAAACTAAGGCTGACTCAAAGTTGAGTTCATTTCAGATAGTGATGGATATGCAAAAATAGAGTTTCATGATTGAAGAAGTTCTTTGTGGAGGAACTATGTGGGAACTCTGTCAGGAGAACAAATCCATAATCTTAATGAATGATGAGAATTAGGCAATGGGCTGCAAGCCTATTTATAAAAGATCCTGGATTACATTTTAAAATAAAATGCATGCATAAGGGACATGTAAATGAATGTTGATCAATATCATTTATGTTTGGGAAATTTGTAGAATGCACTAGTTCATGATTAATTTGTAAACCAAAATCTTGTTGCTCTAGTGTTGATCTATCTATGAAAGGTCAAGATGAACTTGAATGAGATTTCTCAAGGAACGGAGAAGGAAGATCCCAAAGGGGATGAATTGCATAAGAAATAAATGAGAAAATGAGGAACACTTTTCTCACTTTAAAACTATGATTTATTAACAGAGTTGTAAACTTAAAAAAAAAAAAAAAAAAAAACGGTTGTGAAAACAAAGGAAAACAAACAAATGAATGTGTTTGAAAGAATGACCTTGGTTAAAATCCATGATATGCAAAGCCAATAAAGCCTTGGAAATAGTTCAGTAGAACTGAAAATTTCTGATTGTCTAAAGGAGACGGAGAAAAGGCAAATCCTTTAACTCCTTTCCTTGATGTTTGTTGTATTACTCTAGAATGAGAAAATTGATATGTTGGTTATGTATGGATGTTTCCAACATGATAATTTTGATAGTTGTACTACTATAGAGACAACAAAAAAATTGATTGTGGTTGCACTCATGAAAAAATTGAGGATAATGTAATGGAGTTCTTATAGATATGCTAGGACATATCTGAGAATGTTTCATTGATTTAAATGTTATGATACATGCATTTTGATTTTACATGACAACTGATATAATTGTGACTATGATTATGCATGTTATGTGTAGGAAAATATTGGAGTTGTTGAAGAAGTACAGTTTCCAATGGTGGAAACCCTTAGATAGAGGATAAATACAAGAGGGATGTTGAAAGATTGATGAATGGACCTTGGGAGTTCCCATTATGCACCATTGATGAGGTAATATCAGAAAGGTTGTTGGCATCAAGGACATGTATAAAAAATTTCATGTCCATGTGGCATGAGATTAAAAGGGATTGGGTAATAATACCTTCTGAAATGTTTTATTATTTTGATGATATGCATGTAGTTTTGAGTGGTTGTTTTATGCCATTGATACCCAATCAGGGTATGATTAAAGAAAAGAACCTGAAGGACAGATAAAAGAATCTCGGGTATTCAAGGATGACTGAAATCCTTGCAAAAATTCATGAACATATGTGTCATGAATACATTGACCAATCGTGAATGATTGGGAACAAAAGTGCTCATAAGAAACACACTGATTGAATTCCATGAGGAGATACATGTTTGCATGAAAGGGAAGGTAATGGACTATCCATTATGAAAGGAGGACCTTCCATTGTTCTATAGAGTTGTGACAATGGATAAGAGAGGAGTTGAGAGAACATGAGTGTTGGTACCCTAGTTTTTAGTGAAGAAAGAATGCTTGAATGCATTCATGTGAAACTTTTAGTTTCATGTGTGTTGATTTGAAGTTATGATCAGCTCAAGGAAGGAAGCGCAATCCTACTATAACAATGAATGTGGATAGACAAGACATGTGGTGAGAGGTTGTTTGAGTCCCAACACACCATGGCAAAGTCTCTGATATGAAATGTGGTAAGCTGAAAACAATGCAAGGGTGCATTGTGTATAAATGTGGCCATGGGCATTGGAACATTGATTAAATTAATTTAATGATTGCATTTTGAAAGGTTTGGTATACTGAAATAACATATGTGTAAGGAATGATAATTCCTTTTGTTTTATATAATTGAATAGATAAATGTGATGTAAATTTTAGTATGCACAATTATGAAACTATTTGTGAGCCATTGCAAGTGTGCAATGGATATATAATATGCATGAGAACTAAAAAATTGTTTGGCTATGCAAAGATGGAATTGTAGGAAGAAAGGTCTTGGATATGGTTGTTTTGTAGGCCCATAAGGAAGACCAATGCATGTTGAGCCAAACTGGTATGAGAAGGAAGTCTCATACTTATGAATCTGGTTCCTGTATGGAACAAATCTGAAAATGGAAATGTGAAATTTGAAATCTATGGGTAACATATTTGAAAATTTTTAATTAAATTGATGATAATCTCACGGTTATTGTATGCATGTGATACAGGTGAGATGAAATATTTGTCTAGGAGAGACATATGATGGTTGTCAAGATGGAAAGCATGGAAACAAAAGTCTACTATTGTGACATGACAACCCTTTGATATGCCATGATTTCTATTGTGATGAGATATGCTATGTTGGAGAAAGCGAGAGGGATGCATTGGTTGTAAGAATCTATACGTATGTGAGCTCTTCATGTGTGAGGAAGCCTTGGAAAATTATGGATCACTCGAGGGACTTTGTAGCAGAGAAGGGAATGTGTGATCCTGGAGGGTGAGTGACTGCAAGGAAGAGGAGACTTGGATAATTCATATTACATGCTAGATGGGATCATGAGCACAGTGGGTATGTCAAGGGAAAATAATGAGCCGAGTAAATATGATATACATATGGATTAATATACATGAATTAAATAGAGAAGTATTGTGATGAGAATGTATATTTTCTCTTGAATTCTGGACAACAATGAAATATTTATGCATGAAATTATGAATTAATATGCATGTTGTTTGATATTTGTTGTAGGAATGTTCTGAAGTGCCAGAGTCTGAGTGAGGACCAAACAAGCAAAGGAGGATGCTACTAAAGTAGTCGAAAGATAAGGCATGGCAGGTGTTATTGAGAAGAACACCAAGGACGATGTTACTTTTGAAGGGGGAGGGGAATGTAACAGCCAATTTATAAACCCTTGATTATATATGTAATTAATCATGATTGATGATTTCCATGAAATGACTTGTAAATATTGTAAATATATTTTTGTTTAATTGAAAATTCCAACAACTAAATATGGGGTGAAGCCTTGGAAGTACTAGCCATGATACCACAAGAGGGAATAGTGATGAGGAAGAAAATGGGATCATGTTTAAAAGAACCCAAAGCCACCTTGATGAATAGTGAGGAGGGAATGGCCATATTTCCTCTAGCTTGTAGCTGAAGCAAATTAGTTAATGAAAAGGGGTTGTTGGTTGAACAACCAACCACCCTAAATGAATGGAAGTATGAAAGACCTAGTTAGGACAACAAAAATTTCCAGCCAGGGGTACCACCGAGTACCATGTCACACTCTCCAAGCTAAACCCATGTTGAATCCGTGGATCCTTCTGACAGAAGAAAAAAATTTCGATCAACAAAGGAAGGGAACTCATGAAAAATCTGACTAAAATAAGAGAAGCACACATGAAAAAGAGAGAACTCAGGGAGATTCTTGAGCTTGGATATCTATAGAAGACCCAAAATATAGGGTTTTGGCTAGATATGCAACACAAAGATCTAGGAACCATAGTATGCGTGAAAATAAAAAGATATAATGCAAAGGTGTGTACAAGTGAAGGTTCAGAGAACTCGAGAGAGAGTTATAAAATGGAGCATAGAAGATCTAAAGTCTCGTTTGTTGAAAAAGAGGGCTGGGAGATTGATGCTTGTTGGAAATAAACCAACATTGGAAGGAGATGGCACTGAGGAATAGTATAGTTGTGAAGGGACTCTCTTGTGTAGAGGAAATCCAATTAGGAAGGCATTTGATAAACGTCGTGGAGTTCCTGAGCTCAGGGGGGAGGAAGGGAAACTTCTATTGTTTCCAGAGAAGTGGAGGAGAGTAACCTTCTAAGTTATTTTCTGGATGCGATGAGTCAACAATGAGTGAATCCTGTGGTGGTATCATGGCCTGGCACAATGATGGCTTGTTGCTGAAGTGGCTAAGCATGCAGAGCCTATGGTTGGGTGGAAAGGCAAACACCCATAGTTAGCTGGTTGGCCACCAATTGTAATAGATAAGCATCTCTATACACTTTGTAATTAAACTGAAATGTATGGATGAATGCCTATATATTGTATTCATGGATGTGTATTCTTGTTTGATGAATAAACTGGTTGTTTCATTGCATATCTATGTACTTGAGTAACAATAGAACATAATGAATGGATGTTTTATGTGAATATTGTCTTGAATAGACATGTTTGTATGACTGAGATGAATCCTATAATTATTTTCAATTCTAATAAATTATGTAATATGTAATTATGGTATGCTTGTACAAGCAACATAATTGTATCGGTTCGAGTAAGAACTGTAAGGGGATTAAGATGAATGGTTGTAATATTCCATTAAAGGCATGATAAATTAATTGTAACAGTGGCCAGAGAAGGCCAATAAACCATATATACTCCTCAGTATGGGACAAATACGAGAACCAGTAAGGTTCAATAGAAAACTAGTGATGGCCTTGAAAAAATCTTTGAAATGATGAAGTCCTAATTTAGAATGTCACTCTGAAGAAAGCCCCTATATGGGTCAAGGGACCTTAAGCCCTATATAAACCTTCTGTTTTGAAATGGAAAGTTTGCAGGATGGAAATATTCATCCAAGATTATGAAGAGAGATTGTCTTATCCATTTGGGATTGAAGTCGAAGGCCAAAAAGGCATGGTAAGACCTTGGAAGGGACCTAGAATATTTCCTTGAACGACTAAGTCTAAATTCGAACTGTTAACCTGCAGAAATCCAATGTTGTGAGATGGGATGAATCGCAGCCATTGAATTTAGGGTGGAGATTAGATTTCAACTGTACATTGAAGGTAAGATCGTTGAAAGATTTTGATTTTTGAATTCAAGAGAGGAAGTATGATGACAAACTTCTCACAAATTTTGCTTCAATTTCATCAAGCTCAAAATCCTCATTCTTTAGCTATTCAAACTGTAATCTGTAGGTTTGAAGCTTGGCAACAATTATCTTCTCATTACCTTCATAAATTCTAATGAGTTTGTCACACATTTCTCTGGCAAATTCTAAGTGCATAACTTTTACAAATTCTACTTCTATAAGCCCACTCAGAATAGCATTCATTGCCTTAGCGTTGAAGCTAAATTCTAGCTTGTCATCTTCAGAAGCTAGTACAATTGGTTTTACATAACTTGTCTCTACCACGTTCCAGACATCTACACCTAAAGTCATTATGTAGGTTCTCATCCTCCCTTTCCAGAAGGCAAAGTTTGTTCCATTGAACAGAGGGACCTCGTTGGTTGAAGTTCCTTCATGGCTAGTCATGTTTAAGCTCTAGGATCTAC
>CBVK0101971198.1:0-35459 GCA_900067695.1 Picea abies | reverse complement strand
GCCAACTCAGTAGTAGAAAAAGAAATACTGGAGAAACAGTTTGAAGCACCGAGGCTTCAGTGGGCATGAGAAGAGGAGAATATAAAATAGGAGGTTGAGGCACTGATGATTCAACAAGAATAAGTAGAAAAGAAGAAGCAAAAGGAAGAGAAAATGAAGAAGAGCGAGGAAGAACAAGAAAAAATGGGAAAAGAGGAAGAGGAGAAGTTGAAAGAAGAAGAAGAAGAAGAAATGATTAAAAAAGACGAAGAAGACAAGAAATAACAAGAGGAGCCACAAGATATAGAACCAATGGACACTGGGCCATTAGAGACTGCCATTGACACTTCAAGAATTACTGCAATAGGGGGGAATTTTCCTCTTGGTGAGCTTGGATTGGGTGAATTCACCCCTTCCAAATCCAATATAGAAGCAAACCTTGATTCTTTTATCTTTGATAGAGCAAGGGGGAGGATTGTAAGGCAATCCCGCAAAATGTTATGACACTAGGAACACATAGACCCCACTCGTCATGAATACTATAAGGGACCCTATCACATTAGCCTTACTTGCGATGGTGTTCTCACAAGTTGTCGAGAAAAATGTCAGAAGCATGGCTCAAGAAATTGAATAATACAAGGCAAGGATCTGACACTTGCAAGAAGCTAAACACTACAAGGTTGACATTATTGACATCATTGAGTTCATAGCCCATGTCTTTGAGTTGCAGGAAGAGTTGCGGACAACATTGAGGTTGTTGTACCCTAGCTTAAGACTTATCTACACAATTGCTAGTAATGTTAGACATAGTTAAGAACAAAAAAGTAGAGTTACACAGAGTCCATTTGGCCATGGAAAAATTGGAGAAATGAAAAAAGGAAGATCAAAGCACACCTCCAAACCTACCCAAAATGATAGAGAATGAGAACCATCTTAATTACATAGTGCTATCCAACTATTATAGAATAGGCACAATGCTAGAAAATGATATATATGTAACAATCAACATTGTACATGCCTACACACAGTTGTTGAAAAACTAGTTGAACATTGTCTCTTACCCAAGCTCAGAGATACGATTGCCCCAAGATACAAGGATTTTTTTTGGTAGAATTAGAATACAATATCCACTTCAGAGGAATCTTAATTGGGATAGTCACTAGAGTTACTAAATAAGCATTAAAAGAGTGACATAGTTGGGCCATCAAGTTATATAAATTTCA
The DNA here is from genome assembly GCA_900067695.1 of Picea abies. Lineage (NCBI taxonomy): Eukaryota > Viridiplantae > Streptophyta > Pinopsida > Pinales > Pinaceae > Picea > Picea abies. The sequence continues at coordinate 34,257 of CBVK0101971198.1, read as the reverse complement.
TTATTTTATTTTTGATTGCACTTCAAAGGAAGATGGGTTTGATTACTTGAGATGCCACTACATATTAAGTCTCCTTAGAAAAACTCATCTTCCAATGTTCATATCATCATTTACACCACTTGGAGGTTATATTGTTCATGTATTGACTATTCTTCTGTGAATTTTATGGCTTTACATTTAAGTTACTTTTCTGATCTTTAACATTTTGATATGGTAGATAGATGGTTTTGAATGACTTGTTGTTTCAAACTATTATTCTCACATTTATCATTCATATTTATGTGTTTCTAATTTTCTCTAAAAGCTAATTGTTTGGGAAGTGCAAGGATGAACCTATAATTAATATTCTAACTGCTTAATTAGTTTTACTCCTAGATAGGATATGATTAGATTAATTTACTTTCTGCACTTAGATTAATTGCATCCTGCATATTGCACTGGAATTTTAATCCCCAACCCCACTCATTTTAGTAACGACTACTGGGATAGAATTTGGATGGCTCTCCTATACGAAATGGTATGAAGTCTAATTGGGACTTTATATCGAGGAGTACCCATGTCTATTGAAGGGTAATTTGCGCAGGTCGATGGAAACTAGTTCTAGAAGGGGGGCTTCGATTGTATGGATGGTAGAAATACCCAATCTTCATATGGTCAAACCTTTAAACCTTCAACCTGTGAAACTCAACCCAATCTTTTCCATAACGCAAATGATAATTCTAAGTTAGAAATTGCTTTCGAAGACACCCCTCCCATTCTATAAGCACTTGATTCCTCTCCTAGATAACTGTATGTTTTTCCTAAACCTAAAGTTAATTATTTATGGTGTATTACTCAAGCATTTTCTTGGAAAATTGGTGAGCTACTAGTATCACCTTTTCTATCCAGATTAGGCTCCATCCATAGAATTTGAATCCAAACTCTTGAATAAATTCTTATTGATTCCATAGAATATTTGGTAGAACTTTCTCTATAGGAGATCCCTCAGCCTTTGGACTAGATTCCACCATCATCCCCATCGTCACATTGATATCCAATCTTTGAAATTAAACTGAACATAACAACTGGTGAAATATTTAATCAATTAATAGATAACTGAATGGCCAACAATCAACCTCACTTACCTACATGGATGTCCCAATGAGCTCTTAACTTGGGAGGGAAGTTGCATGGATTACCTTAAAACCCCTAGAGGATTTTACCCAAGTTTGACCCAGACAAGTCATGCTTCCCCAAATATCATATCAAAAATTTATACCTTGTTGTGAGGTTAATGAAAGTTGAACATGAAGATGTGGTTTGTAAACTATTCCACTACACCTTAAAAAACAAAGCATCTACCTGATATTAGAGTTTTTCAGCATGCTCCATATGAGGCTAGGATGATTTTGAGAGGGAATTTATTAGTAAATTCGATGAAGAGAAAACTCTTTCTACCCTTTTAAAAGAGATAATAGCCATTAAAATGGAGAAGAAAGAATGAATCAAGGACTTTAAACAATTCTTCACCACTATCCTTAATAAGTTCCCTATTAATTCCCACCCTGCATAAGTGGTGGTAGTAGAATATTACACATCTACCTTGCATGTGTTTATTTCCATGCTCATTAAAATAAATGGTAAATACACTCTAGTAGAAAATTTCGAAGAAGCCAAGAAGGTATAAATGAAAATGCTCACTTTAGTAGGAAGCCTAGGATGGGAAGACAAAAAATCTATGACTATGGGGAAGAAACCTCTATTGCTGACCAAACCCATAGAAAAGGAGGCTACTAACTTAGAAGGTGTACTTAAGTTGGTTAAGAAGTTATCCAATGAAGTTGTTGAACTTAAAAATAATTTTGGAGAAGGTACATCCATTCACAGACCTTTTAGAACCTTCCATAGAAAAAGGAAACAACCAACCCAAACCTCCCAAACCATCAAATTTGAATCTAAATTTGGAGGAAGTAGGAATGGACCAATTCTATACTTATCATCAAGCTAATCATTCTAATAATACTTGTTCACATTGGATTAACTCTATGACTTTGGTCATAAATAAGTTGTTGGATCAATAGTCTCTTTCTAACAAGTTAGCTCAATAGGTTGAGACTAAAGAAACTGCAAAAGAAGGAGACACAATTGGAGAAGCTACCATGTTCCTTTGGGACTTGGTAGCAGACTCAAATAATCATAAGTAGGAGAGGTATCGTTAGGATATGTACAAGCCCCCCAACCCGCCTCAAAAATTTATAGCCTAAGTAGTGAGGGACTCATACCTAATGTTACTCTCCCTGCTAAACCAACTTCAACCTTAAAAACTGTTACTTCTTCCACCCAGGTTGAGGGTAACACATCTTCCCCTCAATCAAAATCTTCCACCAACCCAGCTCATGCTAGTAAGACCTTAATAAGCACTCCAACCACACAACCCATGGAATATAGTGTCATCGAAGACATGAAGAAAACTAAAACCAACGTTTCCATGTATGACATCTCTACTCTACACCAACTAAGAGATTTTCTTTTGAACACCTTCAAATTTCTCCCTAAAATGTAGAAAAAATACACCACTACTCTTGAGAGTCAACCCAAACCCACAAAGAACAAACAAAAGGATAAAAAAACACTTAAGGCTATTATTATTGCAACCAATATAGGCATGCACTTGAAATCATGGATGCATCCATTCTTGCTAACCTTTGATATCCATTATGGAATGTCGTCTAATGTTATGCCTTACTTTGTATACTAAAGAATAAATGATGTTCCTTAGTAAATGCACAACCATGATCATTCAATTAGATAGATCTAATGTAAAGGTCATGGGTGAGTTGAAATATTTCATGATTAGATTAGCGTCATACCCCAGGGTTTGTCAAGTCATTGATATTGTGGTTGTTAATATTCACTACTTCTAAGTAGAGATTGGTCACATGAGTTATAGAGTTATTTCACTATTGACTAGTTCCACTTGTGGCTAGTGTATAAAGGACAAACAAATCAAATTAGGGTGGACAACAAAGCCCACATGAAACATACTATCACAAAGTTGGAAGGTCAAAATGACCCTATAAAATTTTCTCATTCTATGTTGAGAAACTATTTTTTGGAAACTAATTGTGGGTGTTATGCATCTCAGTAGTCACTCATATAGCTAGACACACATTTTTAAATACTTCATTGCACTCATACTGACGCAAATGAATGTATTGTAGTAGAAGCATCTAGTAATAGTTCTACTATTGTAGATTTAGACACTAAAATTTGGACCTTACTTTTTAGTGGCTCCAGGTCACAAGAGGGAGTCGGGGAAGATTATATTTTAATAAACTTGCTTAAAAGAATGACACTAATTTCCTTTTGGTTAGAGTTTGAATACACCAACAACACCACTAAATATGAGGCCTTGGTTCAAGGTTTGAAGCAAGATATTGACCTTAATGTAAAATGTTTAAAGGTTTTTGGTGATTTGGAAATCATTGTCAAATAGGTAAAGAAAATTGTACATTGTCTATCCCTATATTTAAAAGGTTACTAGGAGGAGGTTTGGAAGTTAATGGATAATTTTGAAGCATTTAATATTACTTCTATTCCTTTCTCACACATATTACCACAGACACTTTGGCTAATGCAACTATGATATTCTCCCTTTTAAATAATTATTTTTCTACTGAATTACTTTTCATGCCTTTAGTACCAAACAACATAATGAATTGGAGGGTGTTCGATTATGATGAGCAGATCACAGAGTTCCTCACCAATGCTAGCACATTCAAGGATGCTATCATTGATGATGAAGAGCATGAAGAGGTTATATAGAAGTGTATTAATGAGACAGATAGATTCAAAGGTAACATAATACCAAGAGGAGTGTTAACTTTGGGAAAACTATTCAAGTTTCAATCGAAATTTCCATCATAAAGATAAATAGTTCTTCCATGACTTGCACATTAATAAACTTAGGTACCTAAGAGAATCCCAAATTCATAAATCTAGGAACACGATGCACTGAAACTAAAAATCAAACCTTCATCCAAATGTTCATGAAGTACAAAGATGTATTTTCTTGGACTTATGAGGATCTCAAAACATAAGACACCATGATTATACAACATGTCATACCCCTCAAGGAAGGTGCAAAGCCTTTTCAATAGAAATTGTGTAAGGTTCATCCAACGTTGGAGGCATTAATACAAAAGGAATCGAAGAAGCTTCTAGATGCCAAGATCATATTCAAAGTGTGTCATTCAACATGGGTGGAAAATATGGTGCATGTGAGAAATAAGTTGGGAGAAATCAGACTCTATTTAGATTTCTAAAATATGAACCAAGTGTTGTTGAAGTCTATATGTGTTAAGATCCAAACAACAACCTCACGAGGATATGAACCCCCCTGTGTTTTTATAGAGGTGGTACTCCTCTTTGATTGAAAGATATATCTTGAATATCTTGGATTAGGGAGAATGCTAGACAACAAACCCCAAAATATTATTGCTTAGTCTTATATTGAAATGGTTCTTGATAACCTGATCTGATATTTATGTGAAACAAATTGCTTTTTTACAAATAAAAGATTGAAGAAGAGCTTCAATATCAAAATAAATGTATACTCAACATCATTTAAGCAACCCTCTAAATCACATGCAAGTAGAGGATACATCCACATTTTCTCACAAGAAAAAGGTGTTGGTCTGTTTAATTGTCTAATTAAATCATCCAATGCATTCAATTGTCAACCTGGGGTAAGTCTTTTATTACAAGGTCATCGTGTAATATATATGCAGAGAAAGATTTCTCCTAACACTATCTGATGAATAAGATTCCACTAATCCTAACTCACACAGTTGCATCACAATCACTGTGAAACAAATTAGATCCTTATATCAACTAAAAAATCCAATCAAGAAAGATGCTTAAAAGAATCCCTAAGAATCAATCCACCTTCTACTGAAACCGAACGAATGATTAAGATATTATGCACTTGCTAATTAACCAATCCTTACTACTAAAACCAAATGGAATCTTTTAGTGAAAATCACAAAGCACGCTATTGGGAAGCAAGGAACACATCTATTAGTAAATCCAATCCTTCATTGTAACCAACTAAAGGACACACTCTCACTGTATCAAGCAAATCCTCCCTGTAATTGAACAATCCTCTTTGTAATTAAACTAAAGACACATTCTTGTTGGAATAAAACAATCTTCTTCTATAACTAACGAGGGAAGAACACACTCATATTGATGGAATCAAATCTTGCTACAATTAATCAGAAACATAATTATGCGGAATTGGAAATGAAACACTTGCTCCAATTAATCAGAAACACACTCATGCAAAATTGGAAATGAAGCACTTGCTGCAATCAGGTGGAAATACACTCGCACTGAATTGAAATTGAGGACACACCATTAATAAATTAGACTGTAACAACTATGCTTAGAACAATTCAATCACATCAATCATCTACACCAGAAATTAAACTAAGAAAAAGTAATAACAATGCAATCTATCTCACACTAATCTATTAATGGTACACGAACAACAACCCTGCTAATGAGGAGGGCCCTTCCTCCTTAGAAGGGGTGAGAAAACTACAGAAACTGCAACTTAATCACTTATAAATTGATACCACAAACTTGCCAGATCTCTATTATTCAAATCAAAAGGTGCATATACAATTGTTGTTACTCATTAGTCAACCAACTATTCTCTGTTTTTCTCAAAACTAGACTAACCTGGGAGCAAAGATGCTCCACCCTTTTAAACTTTTCTCTTTTTCTAATGTTGGAAAAATTACAATTATGAACAACCTCAAGAATATTTTGATTCTCAATTTGTTCCATGTCATCTTAATTAGGAAAATACAAGGAGATACGAAATATTTCCTGTAACTAATTACAACTTGCATAATGACTTTTTATGGACATAGCCAGCTGAACTATCCTATTTATCTAGGATAACGACCCGTATTTGTAACATAAAATACTCGTGACCTAAGATAAGCCACATCATCAAGGTGAACCGATCCTTGTCATGAGGGCCCACAGGTCAATGGACTAGTCAACATCATGCGGTGATCTCCTGGTGGTAACAACATTATGAAGTAGTGATGCTTGCGTACCAAATCTCGGAGTAACAACACTTGTGAAACAACATCTCATAGTAGCATCACCTTGGAGTAGTATCACCTTGGAGTAGCAACACCTCATAGTAGAAACACCTCGGAGTAGCAGCACCTCAGAGTAGTAGCTAATTATTCTGGAAGATTCATTAGAAATTTATCAATAGTTACCCAACACACACATCATCCTTCCCTAAATGCATACAAATCTTAAAGAATCAATGCATCGAATGGACTTAACATACGAGTGTCAAAAAGGTAATTCTTGGACCATGATAGTTATGAGAAAGGTGTGAATAAGAAGGAAAAGGTAAGAGATAAGTAACAACATGATGGAAAAAAGGGTGTCATTCCCAAGACCCAACAAAAGGATGAAGTGGTTTTGATAATTTCAAAGAAATTTAAATGAGTTCTTCATTTAGTACTGAAAGAAAACTCCAAAAATCTGACACTTAGAAATCCCAAGATCTGAGAAATGATTAAAGAAATGCCCCAAAATATTTCTCTGTGGAGTTTTATTCATAAACGTTATTCAACAATACAAAACATCTCAACAAACCATTTGACTAATTGTTTAGAAATGAAGCTTCACAAACACCAACCTAAATTTCAATGAATCCAATAGACCATCCTGGCTTACATCTAACAATCACATATATGGCTGTAAATATTCCATGATCTTATCGAGAATAAGTCTTTGAAGAATACAATAATGACACTCAAGACTCAACTTTATGCTCGGTTCAGAAATACAAACATAAATCCTTGAGAAAGTAGTGTAGAAGAAGAAGAAGACAAATGGAGAAGAAGGATATCTCTGTTTTTTTATCAGAATCTTGGTTGCATGTCGATGGTTGGACCCTTCTATTATGATCTTTTGATTGCCTACTTCTAACCCCTTGATGGAGCCTTCTCTTGCTTTTTTAAATCTGCTCTTCTAACTTCTTGAGGTAGTTAGGGTTTTCTCTTCTTGAATTTTCCATACTATTTTCTTCTTGAAATAATAATTAATGCCTCATTGAGGGATCATCAATGAATTTTTATCATTTACATTCGTGCCTTGAAGTGGGCCCTTTTTCGTATTTAATAAAAGTTTTTTAATAAACTTTTATTTTGAAAATTTTAACTCGCTGCCTCTTTAAAGAGAAGAATATATTTTAATTTTTTGGAAGGATATTTGACCTTTAAGCCATGGAAACCATTCTATATGCAATCTTCATCATCTCATCTTTCCAATGAGTCATCTTGAGCCCAATTTGGAGTTCTGCATCTCAAGATATAAGCTCATGAAGTCAAGGTGCCAAGCAGATTTATCAACAAAGCATGAAAATAAAGTTGATAGTTATTTTAATTTATGAGACAATTTCAGCTCTTGAAACTTGTGCCATCATCTTCCTTGTCAAATTAACTTTCCAATGAGGTATAGTTTTTCCAAATCCGACTCTCGGATCTCAAGATACGACCTCCAGAAGTTCGCTACTCTGCAGTCGTTCATCCAACTCATCGGTTAATCTTAGCCCTTCATTAAAATTCGCCTCCTCCATTTGAAAATTCGACTTTTTCTTTTATAATACATACCCACATGCATTTTTAGTGTTTATAGTTTGGTGCATATGTTAAAAATTTTACCATACACTTGATGTGAAGCATATGGAGATTATGGAAACTTGGAGGCTCGAACCTTAGAAAATTCATGAATTAATTAAAATTTTGATTGCCCAATCATCATCCACCAAGCGCCCAGTCATAGCCCAATCAACAGTGAGTTAGTGTCCACATCATTTCCATGTGTCATGTTGTCATTGGATACCAAAATCTGCTACATTTCATTGCATGATTGGTCTCCATGTGTCCTTGTGTGATTGGATATAAGGTCTACCACATGTCATCATTTCAATGGTTTACATGTGTCATGGTCTCATTAGTTGACATGTGTCATGGTTTCATTGGTTGAAATGTGTCATAATATTATTGGTTAGGAGAAAACATAGGAAATAAGTTGAGTGTGGGAGATGGAACGAGAGAGGAGGAAGGTCGCGAGGGAGGAGAGAGAGGTGGGTTATCGAGTTGTCAAAGGTGAGGGGGGTGTGGAGGGATAAGGGGTATGAAGCCACAATGGATGGAGGAGAGACAAGGAGGGGCTATCATAGGTGTGATTTGAACCCGTGAAAGAGTGAAGTGAGGGAAAAACCAAAGAAAAAATCTAAGTATGAGAAGAAGTGGGAGTAAGCGGGGGAGGGATGGAGGGATAAGGAGATAAGAAAAATTCTAAGCATGAAGAGTATAAGAGAAGGGAGGAGGAAGGAGTGTGTAAATAAATTTGAAAAATAAACTAAGTATAGAAGAGAGGAGGGGAAATGGAGAAAAATTCTAAGTGTGGAATATAGTATAAGAGATAAGCAAGAGAGGAATACTTAGTGTGGAAGAGTGGAGTAATGTAGCTCCAAGAAAATGTTGAGTTCCAAGAAATTAAAGAAAGCAAATTGTTCCAAGAGATTAAGAGAGAAGTCCCAAGAGATTAATGGTTCCAAGAGAATAATGTGGTTCCAAGAATATAAGTGCGGTTCCATGAGAATGATCATGGTTCCAAGAATTCTTACTTCCAAGAAAAATTAGCTTTATCGTATATTGAGGAAGCGCTCTTTTTCTAGTTAGACAAAAACTTGGATATCTTGATCATATGAACTTGGATTTTAAATCCGGGGAATGAGTGACGAAGCTAAGACTGTGGGATACACAATGAACTTATAATCGTTCATAATTTCTTTCTTTTGATATCAAATTTTTATTATTATTCCAGGAGAGGGAAAATATAGGTGACTACATTTTCAATCAACAATTGGATTCAACCATGGGACAATAACCCCCTGTGGGTTGCTGAGAACACCAAAATACGAAGACCAGATGCCTTCTTCATTGGGATATGGATTCATCTTCAAAATAAGTTATTGCAATTCTTCCTCCATGGAGTCATCTTCAAATATCACATCTATTTTGCAACTGCTTTATTACACAAAACTTTGACTGAAGAAGCAAACTATGTACAAAGAAGATCCACCTACCCTATCCTACTTGGAGGAAAGAGACACTTTTAGGCGTAGATAGATTTCCAATGGATCCATTCAAGCATCCAACTGATCTATGGAATGAACTCCATAATTAGGGAACATATCTGGGCTTGTACCAAAGAGTCAGAGACATCCTCTAGGTGTACTACAGGAAAAATGAACCAGATGTGCTCAAAATCTAATCACATTGCTTGGCCAACAATTCTTTGGAACCATGATTCAATATAATCAATTCTTGGTTGCTCAAGAATACTGTTGTCTTTTTTTGAATGAGGAGTTTCCAATCTAAGAATACTTTCATCTTTCTCCTCATTATTGACCACATCCAAGATTCTTGATTCACTAGCAATGTATTGAAAGTATTCTTCCTTCATGGAATGGAATTCTTGCCCATCATTGTTCTCAAAATTAATTTCTTCCACCAATTCTTCTTGCTACCAATGTTCTTGTGGATTTTCATCATCTGTTGCAACATTTTCCACATGAGTATGTTGGCTAAAATCTTCTTTTATTTTGGTGGAGGCTCCTCAATTTCATTTTCAAACTTGCTGCTAGAAAGATCCTCTTATGGAGTATATGAGAGGCTAAAATCTTGCTCTTGCAAAATGAAATTCTTATTTTCATTTTCAATAGTATGACTTAATTTAGAAAAAATTTCCAATCTTTGATTAAACTCTTCTTCTAAGTCAGTCAATTCATTGTCGTGTGTTCATATGGGAGGGGGTGTGTGGAAAGAAAATTTGAAAGCATCAACAAAACATATGAATGCACTCTTTGGATGAACTTTTCATCAAATGAAGTTTCCAACACATCCCAACTGGTAATGGTCCTAGGCAACAATGATCAAAACCATTCAATAGCATTCCCACAAAAAGTTTGTGCAAATAATCGACATGTAACATTATATTCAATGATATGGAATACATCACATGTGATTTTGAATCTAAATAAGTGTTGCTCTGCATCCTTTGAAGTATTCCCAAAGAAAGTGGATAATTTTTCAATAGGAATATCATGCATCTGAAAATCGACTTCTAACAGAATTAAAGGGCTTCTATTAAATCACCTTCTTCTCTTGGTAACTCTTCCTTTTGCCGAGTCTTGCAAAGACATTGATGGGATTGGTGGAGAAGGTAAAGGAACATCATGACATGGAAGAAATTCTTTATAGGAGTCATAACATAGAGTTTATTGATATTTTTGAATCTTTCCAATGGAGTTGCAAGGGCTTTTAAGAGTTCTTTCAATGGAATCGCAAGGGAGTTCATCCTTCCAAATCTTTAGTGGTTCTTGGCTCTTTTCGAGGTCATTCAAATATCTTCGAATAAGATTTTTCTAAACCCTGTGCATCTAGAACAAATAGTAGTATTCTTGAATCATCTTCTTGAAAATTTGAACCATGGAGACTCTGGTTCCTCAATCAGATATGAAACAAAGTCTCAGATATCTTGAAAATAAATTGTTCCATAGTTGAATTGCCAAAAATGTTGATGTCTAGATCTGTTAAGGTCCAAACAACAACCTCATGAGAATATGAATCCTCTTGCATTTTTATAGAGGTAGTACTCCTCTTTGGATGACATATATATCTTGAATATCTTGGATTAGGTAGAATGCTAGACATCAAAACCCAAAATATTATTGCTTAGTTTTATATTGAAATGGTTCTTGATAACCCGATCTAATCTTTATGTGCAACAAATTGCTTCTTTACAAATAAAATATTGAAGAAAATCTTCAATACCATAATAAATTTCTACTCAACATCATTTATGCAACCCTCTAAATCACATGAAAGTAGAGGATACACCCATATATTCTGACAAGAAAAAGGATGAAGTGGTTTTGATATTTTCAAAGAACTTTGAATGAGTTCTGAATTTAATAGTGAAAAAAATTTGACAGGAAAACTCCAAAAATCTCACACTTAGAAATCCAAAGATATGAAAAATCATTTAAGAAATGCCGCAAAATAATTCTCTGTGGAGTTTTATTCATAAAAGTTATCCAACAATACAAAACATCTCAACAAACCAATTGACTAAGTGTTCAAAAATGAAGCTTGTCAAACAAGACTAAATCTCAATGAATCCAATAGAAAATCATGGATTACATCTGATAGTCACATATATGGCTGCAATACTCCATGATCTGATCAGAAAATGCTTGTAAGAATACAAATTAAACACTCATCTTGAACTCATCCTTATGTTCAGTTTAGAAATATGAACAAAAAACCTTGAGAAAGTGGTGTAGAAGAAGAAGAAGAATGGAGGAGATGGAGATATCTATTTGTTGATCAAAATCTTGGTTGAATGTTGATAGTTTCACCCTTATATTATGATCTTCTGATTTCCATCTTCCAACCCTTTGATGGATTCATTTATTTCTTTTTAAAATCTTCTCTTCTAACTCCTTGAGGTAGTTGGTGTTTTCTCTTCTTGAATTTTCCATACACTTTTCTTCTTGAAATAATCACTTTAATTGATGCCTCATTTAAGCCTCATTAATTAATTTGTATCATTGACATTCATGCCTTGGAGTGGGCCCTTTTCATATTTAATAAAACGTTTTTACTAAACTTTTATTTTTGAAATTATAACTAACTCATTTTTTAAAGATACGACTGTATTTTAATTTTATGGGAAATATGTTTAACTTTTCAGCTATTGAAACCATTTCATATTCAATCTTCATCATCTCATATTTTGAACAAGTCCTCCTGAGTGAGATTTCAATTTCTAGATCTCAAGATATAAGATCGTGAAGTCGAGGTACCAAACAGATTTATCAACAAAGCATGAAAATATAGTTGAATTTTCTCTTAATTTATGTGAGCATCATGAAAAATTTCAGCTCTTGAAGCCCATTCCATCATCTTCTTCATCAAATTAATTTTCCAATGAGGTATAGTTTTTCAAAATCCGACTCTCGGATCTCGAGATATGGCCTCTGGAAAATCATTGCTCAAAAGTCGTTGATCAAATCTCTTGGGGCAATCCTAACCCTTGATTTAATTTAGCCTCCTCCATCACAAATTCGACTTTTCCTCAAAATATATACCCCACATTCATTTTTTGTCATGAGTTTTGGATTGTTTATATAGAAAAAGGCTCCATTCCTTTCATGTGGAACATAAGGAGATTATAGAGACATGGAGGCTCGAACCTTAGAGAATTAATGAATTAATTAAAATTTTGATTTCCCAATCATCATCCACCAAGAACCCAGTTAGCAGTGAGTCATATCCCATTCATTAGTGAGTCAACATCCACATCATCTCCACGTGTCACAGTCCCATTGAATACCACAAGCTGCCACATGTCATCACATGATTGGTCAATACATGTCACACTCAAATTGGTTTCCATGTGTCCTCGTATGATTGGATAGCAGGTCTTCCATATGGTGTGATTTCATTGGTTGATAATACTACTACATGTCATCAAATGGTTGGTTTTTGTGTGTCATCAAATGGTTGGCTACCATGTAAAGGGAAACAAATTTGGAAATTGGTTAAGTGTGGGAGATGGGAGAGTGGAGGGAGGTCGTGAGGGAGGAAGGAAAATGGGCAGAGAAATGGGGGGGGTCTTGGAGAAAAGGAGACCGCAGAGAAGAGGAGGGTCGCATAAATTGGAATTACGAGGTTTCAAGAAATTGGACGTGGTTCCATAGTTCCAAGAATTGAATGTGGTTCCAAGAACATAAGCTTTGTTGCACATGAAAGAAACGCTCTTTGGGCAGTTAGATGAAAACCTAGATATCTTGAACATACAAAATCAGATTTTGAATCTGTGAAATGTGTGAGAAGTTGAGACTGTGGGCTATGCAATGAACTTATATTTGTTTGATTATTTTTTATTTATTTATTTTTTCTGATGTCAATTTTTATTAGAATTCCAGGAGCGGGAAAACAGAGGTGACCAAATTTTTTATCAACACGCCTTTGGTTTAGGATCTAGTGAAACTATCCCCAACTCCATGGAGTTATCAATATCTTATCCTCTTTCTAAGTTTCGATCTTCCTCTTCTTCAAAAGGATATTCTATAATTTGGATTGAAGTTGGCTCCATTGTTGCTATAGCTACTGACCTTAATACCTTATGAGGATTTATCAAGGTTTCTACAGTTGGGACTTGTTCTTTCTGGGATAAAATTTCAAATCTATTAGAGAGCAATGACTAGCTACCATTTTTCTCACCACCTTGCATCTTTGGATGGTATATGCATTGAGCTTATGAGTTCCCTTTCGATGAGTTCTAAGCCAAGGGGGCCTTTGACCTAGATGGTGTTGAAACCCCTAACCCTGAGGCTTGATACCTAGCTTGAATATTGGTGCTCAACCCCATTTTCTTCTTTGTAGTACGCCATTACTCCTCTTTATCTAGTGTCGACTGTGTTTTATGGGTGTTTTTCTTATAGTCTTTTGCAAAATATTTGTATTCATGAAAATATTTGCAGTTAAAGGGGAGTTGTTCATAATATAGGGGTTGTTTGTGTTGCTAGTTATCCAAAGATAATATAAGTGCCTCTAGTAGGCCTCTCTCCAAGTCTACCTCTACATAGATACACATACATGCATACGTATTTTCCTTCGGCTCGACCATGTCTATATACTGCCCCAAGCAATTCCCACTACTTTGGAAAGTTTCATTGCTCCAACAATGAAGTGGAAGATGAGGGGGTTGAAACCACATTGGGGCTACTAAAGGTATGTCATGCTCTGGGTTGAAGTCTAGAATATTAAATATTTGTCCTCCTTAATCTCAAATAGGAAGGCATAAAAGCCTCTTCCACAAAAAATAACTTTTTTTCCCTTTGATCAACACCATCCAATTCTTTTGCAGCCAAATTACCATGGCCCTAGGAGAGGGTCAGATACTAGTAAATTTCCCAATGAGGCCCCTTTCAGCTAAGGCTAGGGCCTTACGAGATCTACACTCTTTCCCTACACGACGCTCTTCCGATCTCACATGAAACCCTCTAAATCACATGAAAGTAGAGGATACACCCATATATTCTCACAGGAAAAAGGATGAAGTGGTTTTGATATTTTCAAAGAACTTTAAATGAGTTCTGAATTTAATAGTGAAATTTTTTTGATAGGAAAACTCCAAAAATCTCACACTTAGAAATCCAAAGATATGAAAAATCATTTAATAAATGCCCCAAAATAATTCTCTGTGGAGTTTTATTCATAAAAGTTATCCAACAATACAAAACATCTCAACAAACCAATTGACTAAGTGTTCAAAAATGAAGTTTGTCAAACACCAATTTTTTTTTTGATGAATCCAATAGATAATCTTGGCTTACATATGACAGTCACATATATGGTTATAAATACTCCATGATCTTATAGAGAATAAGTCTTTGAAGAATACAATAAAGACACTCAAAACTCAACTTTATGCTTAGTTCATAAATACAAACATAAAGCCTTGAGAAAGTAGTGTAGTAGAAGAAGAAGAAGAATAGAGAAGATTGAAATCTTTGTTTGTTGGTCAGACGCTTAGCTACATGTTGATGGATGGACCCTTCTATTATGATATTTTGATTGCCTGCTTCTAAACCTTTGATGAAGCTTTCTCTTGCTTTTTAAAATCCGCTCTTCTAACTTCTTGAGGTAGTTAGGATTTTCTCTTCTTGATTTTTCCATACGCTTTTCTTCTTGAAATAGTCACTTTAATTAATGTGATCCGGATTTTATGAGCAAAAATAAATGACTACATATTATTAACAGGTGTTTAACACAAAATAACAGAGATATAGTAAAAATGGTTTTCTATTCAATAAGGAAATAAGCTGAAATTGTAAAATGCAGCGGAAAGGAAATAAGCTGAAATTGTAAAATGCAGCGGAAACAAGCTTGTTGGAATGGTGACGGCTTATCTCCGAGAAGATACGTGACAACTGTGCTCATTCGTAAGAAGATGATTACAATGAGGCTCTGAAGGAATTTTTACAATAAACAGGAATTCCCAAAACCATATACATCCAAAAACCTATCCCTAGGAGATAAAGCGCCAAAAGTCATGTGGGCCCCGTTTGGGTAAGTTAGTACATCAACTTCCCGGGGTCATAACTTTTGCATATGATCTCCGTTTTAGGTGTATGATAGCCTGTTGGAAAGGTATCGTCGAGGAGATTCATTTTGGGGGCTCAATCATGCATTCGGCTATCTTTAAGAAGATTGATCTTGAAAAAACTTCATTTAGGCCCTCAAAATGGCCCTGGAAGTTAAAACTGCTAAAAATAGTAAATTGCCAAAATTGCCAGAAAACTGTTTTGAGCTAGTTGGAGAAGGTGGGTGGCCACCAATATCCACCTAGATCAATCCTCCCTCCTTAGGAAGAATTGGTCTCCATTGCATTGAGTTCTCCCATCATATGAGGAAATTTCTGTTGAATTTGGCCCCGGGTGAGCCACTTGCCTTGGTGCAGAAGTTGCCCTGCTTTGACGACTCGATAAAGTTGGATCCTTTGATGTCGAGTTCCCTTGATCTCTGTGTCCACAATATGATCACTGGATGCATGTTGTATGCAGTTAGGGTTGAGCTCTATTGGTGTCAGCTACTCTACTACGTTTGAGGTGTTCATTAATGGTGGGAAATAAGGGCGAAGGAGATCCACGTTGAACACTGGGTGCAGGCCAAGGAGAGGAGGAATATTGAGCTCAAAAGAATTATCCCCCACGACCTTGGTGATGGTTTAAAACCCATAATAGAGTGGGTGAAGCTTCCGATGGGGTCCTGTAAGGCATTCTTTCTACAAGTGCAACCAAACTTTGTCTCCCACCTAAAACTTATGCGACACCTGATGTTGATCATGTCTCTTCTTGTACTTTTCATTGGACTTCTGTAGAATATCCTGAACCTCTTGGTGGATGTGCTGGATCTGCTCAATGAACTGGGTGGATTTGTCAACTTCAGTTAGAGCAGGAGATGAGTCAGTTGAGGTGACCGCAAGGGAAGTGCAACATCTATCGGACCCAATGGTTGGAATCCCAACCCCACTTGAAAGGGGCTGTGGCCGGTTGAGCTATGCAGGGCTCGGTTGTAGCTATGTTGTACACAGGGAAGGATCTCATCCCATTTGCGAGGGTTATTTGAATTATACATGTGAAGGATATGCATAATCATTCGATTGACGACCTCAGTTTGGCCATCTATCTGGGGGTGGAAGGCCGTGGATTTGGTGAGCTTGGTTTCTAGCAGTGACCAGAGGATAGACCAAAATGTGTTGAGAAATTGACTATCCTGATATGAGACAATGGTTTGTGGGATTCCAAAATGTACCCAGACTCATTCAAAGAAGAGCTTGGCCGTGGCCTCTGGTGTGATGTTCTTCTTGCAGGCAACCATAATCGCCATCTTAGAAAAACAATCAACAACCACCAAAACACAATCATTTCCCCACTTGGTGGACAGGAGGCCCGACATGTAGTCCATTGAGTGGATTACCATGGCCTATCAGAAGTAGGAAGAGGGGTGTACAAACCCTGTTTCTTAGTGGTTGGTTTGGCAATAGAGCAGGTAGTGCAGAACCTGATATACTTACTGACCTCTTGTCGAAGTTTCGACTAGTAGAAATGTTTCTGTAGCATCACCACTGTATTTTCGATGCCGAAGTGTCCTACCACCTGACTGTAATGGGCTTCCCAGATTAGCTTCGCTCACTCGCTTGATGGAACACAGATATGGCCCAGACGACACAACAACCCATCCTGAAGATGGAATTTATCGACAACTGTGTTTGTACCCAACATTTGGTAGGTGGTGGTGAAGTCTGGGTCTATCTCATAGAGTTGGGGCCATCCAGAGGTCTCATGGCCACAGGAGTCTAGCACCGTGGTGAGTGCTGCGACTGGCGGTCTATTGAGGCAATCAACGACGTGATTGGTGCTCCTTGTTTTATACTTGATGTTGAGGTGGAATTGCTGCAAGTATGTGGACCACTTTTGATGGCGATCATTCTGCAATTTTCCTTGTGTCTGCATGAACTGCAGTGGCTTATGATCAGTGTGGATGATTGTCTCCTTCCCAAGAATGTAATGTCTCCATTGGCGGCAGGCTTGCACAATGGAGTACATTTATTTGTCATAAGTAGGGTACTTACAAATAACATCTGATAGTGTCTCACTATGATAGGCCACTTGGCGGTCGTGCTGAGTGAGAATGACGCCCACCACATAGTCTGAAGCATCTTTTTCGATCTCAAAGGGTTGTTGCAGGTCTGGTAGTGAAAGTACTAGGGATGAGCACAAGCGCCGCTTCAAATCATCGAACGATTTTTGTTGGGACCAGCCCCATGCAAATTTTGCCTTACCACCACCCTTGGTTATTTGGCTAAGGGCCCATGCAATATGGGAGAATCCCAACACGAACCTGCGGTAAAAATTGGCAAGGCCCAAGAAGCTTCGAAGCTTAGTGAGTGTGGTTGGGGCTGGCTAGTCATGGATGACTTGGATCTTGGCTGGATCCATATGTACACCATGTAGATCAATTATGTAGCCCAGGTAATGGACCCTGTCCATGCCGAAGGATCATTTTTCCAAATTGGCATATAGCTTGTGTTGCCGCAGGGTGTTTAGAACTTGCTGAATATGCTGCAAGTGTTCAACCCAAGTCTTGTTGTAAATGAGAATGTCATCCAGATGCACCACTACAAAAGTATTGGTGAATGGTTGTAGGATATCGTCCATCATCCTTATGAAAGTGGTTGGGGTATTTGTCAAACCAAAGGGCATGAACAACCATTTAAAAAGGCCTTCTTTTGACTTGAAGGCAGTTTTCCATACATCTGTCTATTCTATCGGGACCTGGTGGTAGCCAGACTTCAAATCAATCTTACTAAAGTATTTGGCCCCCATGAGTTGATCAAGGAGGTCGTTGATTCGGGGAATCGAGTACCCGTTTCTGACTATGATTTTATTCAGAGCCCAATTATCAATGTAGAGCTGCCATGTTCTATCTTTCTTTTGTACTAGCATGATTGGGCTCCCACAAGGTGATGAGCTGGAACAGATGTGCCCCTTGTGGAGTAGTTCTTGGATCTATCGCTTGATCTCCTCATTCTCTAATAGAGAGCGATGATAGATTGGTCCATTAGGCAGTGGTGCACCGAGGGTCAGATCGATGGGGTGCTTGACCTAGCAGTGCAGAGGTACCTCGGTAGGTGAGGAGAAGATATCTGAGTATTCTTCCACGACCTTATCTACTTGCTTTTGCTGTGTGGAGAGGTCAGTCACAGAGACCCTGGATGTGGCTATGATCTTTCACTTATTCTGAGAGCGAATCACAAAGAAGACAAACTTCCCCGTCTAAGAGATGACCTTCCTGCATTGCTTAGCAGAGATCAAGGAAATAACACTAGGTGGGACTACCTCAGGTATCTTGTACAATTTCTCGTTCAAAGTAATAATAACACTACGAGCCCTAGATTCATATACAACATGACATTTCCATAAATAAGGTTGGCCCAAAAAACATCACAAACTTCGAGAGGAGCAACATCACACAATACCTCATCTTTGAAGGGCTTGATGCCGTACGACAATCGACACTGTTGGCTGACGCAAAGATCGCTTCCTTGGTGGAGCCTTCCAATGGTGTAGGGTTGTGGGTGCGGTGTTGTCGGCAGGGCCAAACGCTTGAAAACCTCTGCTAAGATGAGGTTCTTCTGGCTACCACTATCCACGATGAAGTGCAACGGGGTGCCTTTTACCCACATTTGTGAATGGAAGAGGCGTTCTCCTTCTTCTGGCTCGTCTAGTTCACTAGGTTGGAGCTTGGTGGTAGCAACGATGGCACTGGGTTCCGTGTCAATGATCTGTCTTCCCCTTTCTGGTTCTTTCTTAGAGTCTGAACCCGCATTTGATTCAGAGGCTTTCACTTCGGCCACCAACAACTACTTTGAGTGGTAGTCAATAGTGTTATGCCAAGGACTCCTATGGAAGTCACACCACTTCCCGATATCTTTCTTTGTCTTTTCGATGTCCTTCTTTGATTATGGCTTGGAATGGTTGTCATGATACTATCCAACTTTTCTCTGCCCTTTGTTCTGTGGGTTGGGGCCGCCCTTTCCTGGATTTTTTTGTGAGGGGTTCCTAGGCCCAAATTGCCACATCTTTTGTTTGAGCTTCTACTTGATTTTGATGACATATCGGTAGGCTGCGCCCAAGGATGAGATGTCCAAAAATTCCATTTTGATTTGGATTTATCTATGCAAGGCGTTGCGATACTTGAGCACTAGATGTCACTCCGAATCTTTGATACCCAGCTTGGTGCACAAGGTATGCAAGATATTCATGAAATCTGGCATTACTTTGTCTCTTTCTTGCCACAATATGGTCCATTTTCTATACAAGTCGTCATAACTTCCGACAGGGTAGTATTGTTCCTTAATAACATCCCTGAAGGAATCCTAGGTGGCCGTGACTATAAATAATGAGGTTTCCTCTGTTTCCTTTTGCTCACAGAAAGTTTCCCACCAATCTTTGACATGGGGAACGACTTTGAGGAGCGTAAACGTAATCTTTTCTCTATTCATAAAGTTATGGACAGAAAAATACCCTTCTAGTAGATTCAACCACTTGTCTACAACATCTGTGTCTGTCTGACCTTCAAATATAGGAATATCGAATTTTATTTGTACCTTGAAGGGGGTGGCACCTCCGCTCAAATAAGATGCGTTGCTTGTTGGTAGCCGCCGAAGGATTTGCGCGAAACTATCCATCATCGCGTTCCTTTGTTGCATGAGGGATTCCTCAATCAACAGTTTGAAAGGATATCCTATCCCATCATATTTCTTTTCTCCTTCCATGAGAGGTCACTTGGGTGTGCGAGAGCTTTTGTCCTCAAGAGAAACAAGCTCAAGACCCAATTCTTTCTACTTCGACCTCATTGGGGACATGCATTAAGACGACAAAGAGTAGACCACTCTGATACCACTGATTTGGATTTTATGAGAAGAACAAAATGAATACAGATTATTAACAGGTGCTTAACAAAAAATAACAGAGATACAGTAAAACTGGTTTTCTATTCAATCAGGAAATAAGCTAAAATTGTAAAATGCAACGAAAACAAGCTTGCTGGAATGGTGGCGGCTTATCTCTGAGAAGAGATGTGACAACTGCACTCATTCGCAAGAAGATGATTACAATGAGGCTCTAAAGGACTTTTTAAAATAAACAAGAATTCCAAAAACCCTAGACATCCAAAAACCTAACCCTAGGAGATGAAGTGCCAAAAGTCATGTAGGCCCCGTTTGGATAAGTTAGTACATCAACTTCCCGGGGTAGTAACTTTTGCATACGATCTCTGTTTTAGGCGTATGATATCCCGTTGGAAAGGTATTGTCGAGGATATTAATTTTGGGGTCTCAATCATTCTTTTGGATATTATTGAGAAGCTCGATCCCAAAAAACCTTCATTTAGGCCCTCAAAATGGCCCTGGAAGTTAAAACTGCTAAAAATAGTAAATTGCCAAAATTGCCAGAAAACTGTTTTGAGCCAGTTGGAGAAGGTGGGTGGCCATCGATATCCACCTAGATCATAATTCCTCATTGATTCCTCATTAATTAATTTGTATCATTGACATTCATGCCTTGAAGTGGGCCCTTTTTCGTATTTAATAATTTTTTTTTAATAAACTTTTATTTTGAAAATTTTAACTAGCTACCTTTTTAAAGAGAGGATTGTATTTTAACTTTATGGGCAATATATGTGATCTTTAATCCATGGAAACCATTCTAGATGCAATATTCATCATCTCATATTTATAATGAGTCCTCCTGAGCGCAATTTAGAGTTTTGGATCTCAAGATATAAGCTCGTGAAGTCAAGGTGCCAAGCATATTTATCATCAAAGCATGAAAATATAGTTGACTGTTATTTTAATTTATGAGAGCATCATGGTCGGTTTCATCTCTTGAAACTATTCCATCATCTTCCTCGTCAAATTACCTTTCCAATGAGGTACAGTTTGCCAAATATGACTCCTGGATCTCAATATATGACCTCCAGAAGTTCGCTACTTAGTAGTCGTTCATCCAACTCAAGGGTCAATCTTAGCCCTTAATTCAAATCTGCGTCCTCCATTTGAAAATTTGACTTTTTCTTTTATAATACATATCCCACATGAATTTTTGGTGTTGAGAGTTTGGTGTATATATTAAAAGGTTTACGATACACTTGATGTGAAGCATATGGAGACATGGAAACTTGGAGTCTCGAACCTTAGAAAATTCATGAATTAATTAAAATTTAATTGACTAGTCATCATCCACCAAGCGCCTAGTCATAGCCCAAGCAATAGTGTGTCATATCCCATGTCATATCCATGTGTCACATTGTCATTGGATACCAGAAGCTGCCACATGCCATTGTATGATTGGCCTCCATGTGTCCTCCTGTGATTGGATATCAGGGCTACCACATGTCATGATTTCAATGGTTTCCATGTGTCATGGTCTCATTAGTTGACACCTGTCATGGTTTCATTGGTTGACATGTGTAATAATATTATTGGTTAAGAGAAAGCATAGGAAATAAGTGAAGTGTGGGAGATGGAACACGAGAGGAGGAAGGTCACGAGGGAGGAGAGAGAGGTAGGTTGTCGGGTTGTCAGAGATGAGGGGGGTGTGGAGGGATAATGGGTATGAACCTATGGTGCATGTGAACCCACAATGGATGGAGGAGAGATAAGGAGGGGTTATTGCAGGTGTGTGGTGAACCCACGAAGGAGTGAAGTGAGGGAAAAACTAAAGAAAAAGTCTATGTATGGGAAGAAGAGGGAGTAAGGGGAGGAGATATGGAGGGATAAGGAGATAAGAAAAATTCTAACTATGAATAGTATAAGAGAAGAGAGGAGGAAGGAGTGTGTAAATAAATTAGAAAAATAAACTAAGTATAAAAGAGAGGAGTGGAGGGGAAATGGAAGAAAATTATAAGTTTGGAATAGTGTATAAGAGATGAACAAGAGAGGAATACTTAGTGTGGAAGAGCGGAGTAATGTAGCTCCAAGAAAATGTCGAGTTCCAAGAAATTAAAGAAAGGAACATGATCAAAGTTGTTAGATATTGAAGATTAAGAGCCAACTAGTTTGGGATTGAACGACCAGTAAGTTTGTTGTCGAAACTTGTTTTTTGGGTGACTCATAAATCTTATGGAGTAGAACACCGGCGACGACGAAGATCGGCCCAGATGATTGAAGTCGTTAATCTAGAAATCCTAATGGGCTAGGTGGTAGGTGCCATGCCATAATTTATTTCAGTGCCATGTCGGATGGCACGAGTGGCAGGGTGCCACGTGGCAGTGAGGTAACTGTGATAGCTAAAAACTTGAAAAATTTGTGGAACTATAATTGTTGATACATAACTCGGGTTTGAGTATGGGTACAAAGACAATTACCCTATTCCTACAATGCAATAGATCCTATGACTATGATCAAGTTTTGGTATCCAAATCTGATTGATTAAAGACTACCTTCTACACAAAGTGGGGAACATTTACCTGTCACAAAATGCCATCCAAACTAATAAACATGAGTTCCACTTTCCAACATACTATGGACATAACATTTAAAAAGATGATTGGTTAGAGAATTGTGGTCTACCTTGATGACATCATAGTTTATTCCAAGAAGAGGCTATATCACCCACACCATCTAAAACTTTGAGAGATGTAGAAAATATGGTATATCCTTGAAACCAAAGAAAAGTGTCTTTGTTGTTTCAGAGGGGAAATTTCTTGGGCACGTCATCTATAAAGATGGAATTTTTGTAGACCTAGACAGAATGAAATATATCATGTATATTCCCATGCCCAATAGTAATAATTCCATGCAATATTTATTTGGAAAGATAAATTTTGTATGAATATTTGTGGCCGACTTTGCTGAAATAGTGAATCCTCTTCAACAAATGATCAAGAAGGATGTTTAGTTCAAATGGAACTCTGTTGAGAAGGAATATTTTGAAAAGTGAAGGCTTCCATAGTTGGATCTCAAGCATTACATAGCCGTAACTTTAGTAAGGACTTCTCACGACACACTTTTTCTTCTGACCATTCTCTTGTAGCAATGCTCATCTAGAAAGACGAGAAATTGAATGAGTGCTCGATTTCATTCATGAGAACTGGTCTACAAGGATATGAATTGAATTATCTAGTGATCGATAAACATGCTTCTTCTCTTTACAAGGGTGTCAAAAAATATAGACTCTATATCTTAAAAAAACACACCAAGGTAATAGTGCCTCACCTTGTAGTGAGGTCACTATTTGTACAGAAATAACTCAGCCAGTGAAGAGGAAACTAGATGACCTCCATCCAAGAATATGACCTAGAGTTCAAACCTGCCACCATAGTCAAAGGTCAGGCCCTATGCATTTTAGGAATTGAAGCTTTGGATCTAGTTGATTCATCAGAGGAAGGTTAGGAAAATGAGTTGTCACTCTACATGTAGGAAGTGCTATGTGTGCCTACCCAAACCAATTCTTGGCACAATGATCTTAAGAAATATCTATAGCATGGGAATTCTCCTAGTTGTCTAAATTCTAGACATAATAGGGCCTTAAGTCTCAAATCTTCTCAATACCAACTCATTGATGTCATATTATTCTAGAAGAACTACGATGGTGTACTTCTTAGGTGCCTTGAGAAGCATGGCATTGATAAAGTACTCAAGACAATATCCCATAAGAGCCTAAGAGTCAAGTAGTATTGGCCAACAATTTTCAAACATGCCCACTCTTATGCTCATAAATGAATGACATGTCAAAAGTGTGTTGGTTGTGAGAAGAAGCTAGTAGTCCTTATAGAACCCATGGTTGTTGAATAACCTTTTGAGCAATGGGGACTGCATGTTATTAGTGAAATCAACCCACACTCTTATAGACATTATCAATACATTCTAACTGCAATGGACTACTTCATGTTGTGGATTGAGGTTATACCTCCGATGAAGGTAAATGAAGAGGTTGTGATTCATTTTTAGAGAATCATTTTATAACCAAGCTTAGTTTTCCCACCGGTCTCATTTTTTATAATGCTACATATTTTGTTTCTTTGAAGTTGAATGGATTTTCTTTAGATAGAGGGATTATCTTGTGATAATTAGCTAAATATTACCCCCTGGAAATGATGTAGCTGAATCAACTAACAAAAAAATGATATGTATCCTAAAATGAATTATAGTTGAACATCATAAAAATTGGCACACTGCCTTACCCAATGCTATTTGGGTTGACAAAGTAACTCCAAAAACCTCTTTTGGAACATCTCTCTACTTCTTGGTCTACATGAGAGAATCCATCGAAATATATTTTTTCCATATCTCCAGTTATCTCAAACCTCACGTGGAAAAAATTGCCTAGTCATACAAAGAAGGGTTGAAAACTTACTTAAACTCAAAGAAGAAAGAGAGAAGGAAAAGAAGAAATTTGTTATTCGCCAATAGACAATTAGGGTATGGTTTCATAAGAAGTCTATAAGAGAAAATGACTTCCAAGTGGGATACCTTGTCTTAAAATTGGACAAGCTACATGAAGAAAAAGGTAAACATTCTAAATTCCAACAATTATGGTTTGGTCCTTACTTGGTAGTGGAGAAACTTGGCCTAGGCACATATAGACTACAATCACTCAATGTAAAAGTAGACCTCCTTCCTATAAATGGCCAAGTCTTGAAAATATACTTCAGTTAGCTATCTTTTGGACATTTGACTTGTACATAGGTAGTTTTCCTTTGATTGGTCTTTTCAATTTTACATTTGAATTTTTCTTATTTTTGTTTGTTTGATTTAAATTTTATTGTTGCTTTCTTTGCTTTTAGTCATTGCTTCACTTACTTAGTTCCTTTTCAAAGAACTTACTGTTACAATGTTTTAAAAAAACTTATCATTTATTGCTAATACTTTGTTTGCTTCAAGGTTCTTGAGTGAAATTAATCATAATCATGGAAATCTACTCTAAACCCAAAGGACAAGACACTAGTTCTTATTCTTTGTTCATTACCTTAGTCAAGCACCTAAGACTTAGACTTGATGATGGAATATTTCCTAAATAGTAGATGGATATGAGAAACTCAGGTCCAGTTCTAGACAAATTGTTGGTTTCCTTCAAGGCTCCACCCATACATCTAATAATGACATTTGTTTTTCCCAAAAGCTAATAGAGTGCCCAAGGTGTTGCATGTAAGGAAGGTTCTATTGGGGATTGGATGTGGCCTGATACGAAACAAACAAACATAACTGTAGATAATCGAAGAGGAAATATTTTTCCAAAAACAAAAGGTGGTTTCTAAAGACACAGTTACAACACTTAAGCACAACGTATTGTGATCAAAACATCACAATGCATATTGGACATCTTATACAAAATAATGATATCACTATGATGATAATGACCCATCAGATCTTCTATTTATAACTTCAAGATCCAACCAAGTTCCTTGAAATCAGGAGGATCTTTCCCACATATAATCGTTGGTAACATACTTTTATCTCTTTTTCGTGCTTACTAAAACATAATAAAGACAAAAAAAAAAAAAACATAAAAAAGAAAAGCGGGAAAATAATTTCAATCTGTATTGATTCAGTTTGAGTGACAATCATCAATCATTGTCACCCTTGAACATGGCACTTGTGCCATTGCCTTGCAGTTGGGATTTAGTATTTCCATAGGTGATATACCATGATTTTGAGCTATTAGTCCTCCGATTGGTTATTCTTCCAGTCATTATGGAGAAAAAATCAATTCCTCTAGCATTGTTGCTTTAAACCATTGGTCCCACGAGTGTCAGTTTTTACCAAGTCCTAATTCTATAATTCCATATGTTCAAGGGAAGTTTGATCCATAGTCGACCATTCTCTAGTATTGTTGACTATTCATGTCAGTGATCCCCGTGTTAATTTGTACTTGGTGGTTTCTTTATTCACAATAGCTTCTTGGTTCTTGTTTTGTGTCAGTCAATGAGGGATACCTTATTGCCCTCCTTTCGACATATCTCTTCCTATCAATGATAAATCATTATCTAGGAAGTAGGTCTAGAAACCTTAATAGTACCTTGGGACTTGCAGACATTAACAATAGGTTCCCTTGCAATTGACAATGGGTTTACATCATTGACCCCTGATTGATAGATTCTACAAGTTTTCGACATCACCTCATCTATTCACAATTTCTATATTGTACTATGTACCTTGGGGTCCATTTTCATTTATCAATGGGTCCCCTCACATATGTTAATAGTTTTCATCAATGATCGATAATCAGATGGTTTCTACCATTCTTGACTTCAAATCATGATTTATTTGCATGATGTATATTCATAGGAAGTTTGGACTGAAGACCTTGGGCTAGAGGCATCCTCTTTTGGCGATACCTTCTTTACTTGTGTGATATTGTACCATTGATTGATGAGTACTTTGAAGGCCAAATTACACTCACATTTGTTCTAAGTGTCTTCATGATGTGTACTTTGACATAAATCCACTTTGTATTTTCTTGTGGCTATGATCTTCTATAGGACATGGATTCATTGTGTATTTCTTTCGTGGCCATGATCTTGCATTCTATATACTTCATGGATCCATAATGTATTATGTTGGTGGCTGTGTTTATTGATATATCCGAGCATGGGTATGCCCACCCTAGGGATGATTTATATTTGATTGGTTGATTTTTTCTTCCAAGTACTTATTGGTTCTATGATCTACATAACTACTTAGTCCACTCATGAATGTTTTGGACATTAGCTCCTATTCCAACCTTATATAGTAGGGGAAATATATTACACCTCTATTTAGCACCATAGGTCAATATAGATGTAATGAACCAAAGTACACTACTGAATCAAGATGAATTTTCTCATAGAAGACTTGATTATCAAAAAGACATGAAGGTCATGATTTTTCCTAGTAAAAGAGTAGTTGACTATGGATTTTCCATAGATTAGTTGCAACCAACAACGATTTTCCCATATAAAATTTGTTGGAATATTGAGAGGGGGGGGGGTTAAATCAATATGAGCACTTTATACCACTTTTAACCACAATATATATTCTTTCACTTTATCAATAATGTTCAACAATTTATCATTAATGTATTGTCTATGATTTCATTCAATATATATATCATAAGAAACATCACATCAAGAACACAATACACTAGTATTTACGTGGAAACCCAAATGGGAGAAAACCACAAAATGATTTCTTATATATATATATCAAGAATTCATTCATAGGAAGCACCAACTTCCCAATTCTCCAGCTGCAACTCAAAGGAGTCTACAACCCCCTATTTATAGGCTCCAACCTAAAGGAAGCTACAACTCCCTGAATTCTCTGGCTTCAACCAGAAGGAGGCTACAACCCCCTCGGTTCTCCAGCTCCAACCGGAAGGTGGCCACAACCACCTAGTTCTCAGACTCCAACTTGAAGGAAGCTCCAAATCCTTGATTCTCCAGCTCAAACTGGAAGGATGCTACAACCCCCTTTCCTTGCCCCATCCTACCACCATGAAGTATAAGTGTAGACTAACTATCGCTACCACAATCACTGCCATTGTCACTGTCACTGCCACTGTCACTGCCACTGTCACTATCACTATCACTATCAGATCAACCTGTAACATGTCAACCTGTCACTGTCAAACTATCCAACCTGTCACTGTCAAACTGTCCAACCTGTCACTGTCACCTATACTGAACCATATCCTCTCACATGGATCACATACCAAGGACACCTCTCAACTAGATGTCCAACATCACCAACACATGCCTATACCAATCATGTACCAAGATCGACAACATACCATCAAAAGATATGTGTCTCAACCATGTACCAAAGCATATACCAAACCATGAACCTATACCATACCAAGCATCAACCATGTACCACAACCTATATCACAATAAGTGCATCAACCATGCACCAACAACTGTACCAAACCATGCATCAACCATGCACCAACACCTCTACCAAATTGTGCATCAACCATGCACCTCAACCTGTACCAAACCGTATATGCCTCAAACATAAACCATGTATACCAAGTACCAATCATGTATCATACCATGTATAAACCATGTATATCAACCACGTACATGCACTTCAACACCATACCATGTGCCAACCATGCACATCAATCATGTACATCAACACCTATACCATACCATATATTATACCATGTTCCAACCATGCACATCAACCATATACCATATCATGTATCATACCATGTGCCATATACCATATACCATATACCATGAAATGTGTCTCAACCATATACCATATCACTTTCAATCATGCCATGTACCATAAGATAAGCCTCATGTATATGTCAATATCACAAACATGTGCTTTTAATAATGAACCATAACAATCATATACCAAGTACAAAGAGTATGTCTCAAGCATGTAACAATATCACCTCAACCATATGCAATCATGTACCATCAAGGGCCTCCAAGACATGCCTTAAGCATGTGCCATACCATCCAAGATACAAGCCTCAAACAAATACATAAAAGACATACCTTTACTCATGAAAACCTGAAGCATACCATCTCAGATCATGTAGCAACTGTGTTGTACCATCAAACCTTGTTGCAAATCATCCATACATTCTTTTTCAAACCTTTTCCTCAGATACATGACCTGTCCTCCTGCAACATGCGTATGTACATGACCTATCTTTCTACAGCTTGTGCATGTATGCAACCCGTCCTTATGCAACCTTTGTATAACCTAAAAAAACTAGAGTTTCTAGTTTTCTGCAACTCCAAAACTTTCTCTCCTTCAGACTCCTTCACTGCCTCAGAAAAATGTCGTCACAAAATAGCCAAGATATCACAATACTAGACCATATCATTCACAAGATATATATTCAATTGTAAATATGTGTGTATAAATGAGAGACTCTTTAAGTTGTATTTATACTTGTGCTAGGTAACCTCTTTCCTTAGTTTAGGGGTTTCTTGTTACAACCACTTTACCCTTTCACCAATACTTGTAACCAACTAGGGGCTTCTTGACCACTCTTTGGGGCTTCCAACTTTACAAGGCCATATTTCCCTAACCGTGAGGAACCACATGGCATTCCACATATCATTAGAAACAATACGACGTGTAATATTCATATATGATAGTCTTACCTACAATTTCACTATCCTTCATGTTCATATTCCTTAATCAACTTCGGGTCCCATAACCACACCTCTGGTGCTACATGTAGACTACATCAAATGTACCCAACTAACTCTTCATCAATATCGATCATACATATGTCAATCAACTTGCCAACATATTTTTACCTCTCCAAGGGTTGACATCAATGACAACCAACTATCCAAACCAACTGTCCAACAATCCCCCCCCTTTGGCATTGATGGCAACACTCATGCTCATGCTCCCCCTGTGATCATCGCTCCTCATCAATGTTTCTATCTATCCCCTTTTGAAATTAATGACAAAGTGTATCTCCTCTTGGGGCCGCTCCCCCTGTCTTTATGTATCTATTCTTTCTCTTCATCTTCGACCAAAGGTTAAATCCCCCTATCAATATATCTCCTCCTAATACTGTACTTGTTGTAATCAATCATGGGTAAAAGAGTAGCTCCCCCTGTAGGTATGTCTGCCTATCTATATGCTACTAATATTCCTTTATGGATCTCTCTCTTTGATGACTTGAATTCTCTGCACGATGTTGTGTAGATCAATGTAGAGCTACTTGTACATGTTTCCTTTCCTCTCTTTCTATGCTACTTATTGTTCATTGGTGCTTCCTCTTGAAATTCACTGACACATATAAAAAGTATTCAAAATTTGATTTCTTCATTTATAAAAAGCATTCAAAATTTGATTTCTTTATTTACATGTCATGTTCACTTGACCATACTACTCAACAATGTCTTTATGATGATATAGATTTTGCTGACGATTTCTCTTTCCCTGTTCTGTTGTGCCTTTCACTACTTTCCTTTATGTGACCAACTGATCCCAATTGATTCCACTGATTCTAATTGTAAACATGCTACTATGCATTTGACCCACATTCCCTGTACGTGCTAAGCATCTCACGAATCCATCTCTGTCCATATGTCACAAACTGGTCATAACCCTATCACTCAACTGTCCACAATGATGACCAATATATCACTGTACTGTCGTGAAGACTTCTCTGAATATGCTACAACTAATCATCACATGTTACCTTTTATCAGACTAAATCAAATATGTCCACTGATATGATCTATCTACTCATCAAACTCTGCATGTCTGTAACAACCTGTACTGAAGGTATCTCTGCCTAAATACAATCCTAAACTTCTTCTTGTGCTATTGCTAACTGACACTTGTGTGGGAACACTGCTTCGATAATCAATAAATATGTTATTCTGTACTTTTTCTATTTGACTACTCTAAATTTGTCTCTACAAATACTTCAATCTGCTCGAAGAATGGTTATCTAATCTGTAGTAGCTACTGGACTAAATCCCCCTATTCAATATTCATATTACATGAGAGTCTCCAAGACGGGTGGCTCAGAAAAATACCCACTTTGATGTCGAGTAATCTTCCTCTTCCTCTATAGACTCATCATATTTTTGAACTCTGACTTCTTCCTTTCTTCATGTGGATTGATCTTGCACTGCAATTCTTTAAAGTACAATCTCTTAAACCTAATCTTTATTCACCTACTCTTCTTTTCTTTCACGTACTATTGCAAATCCTTTGATCTCTGGGACCTGGTGTTTATTCACCTGTTCTTCTTGTTTTTCATTCCTTCTCCAAACCTTCCTATATATTACATCTTTCTTTTTCCCTGTAGATTTGTCTTCATCTCATACTATTTCCAATCCTGAGAGTATGACTTATGGGAGTCCTTCATGTTGGATTACTGAGAGGGGGGGGGATTACTGAGAGGGGGGGGGGGGTGAATCAGTAATAGAGCAATTTGATCCCTTTTCACCATAAAATGAAAGTGTTTTATCAATGTATTATTATCATCCAATAGTTGTAGAGTAAATAAACAATGAACAAATGAGAATTCACACACATACAC
The DNA here is from genome assembly GCA_900067695.1 of Picea abies. NCBI lineage: Eukaryota > Viridiplantae > Streptophyta > Pinopsida > Pinales > Pinaceae > Picea > Picea abies. Next base: position 3,011 of record CBVK0101971198.1, on the reverse strand, counting down.
AGTACACTGGTGTTTTACATGGAAACCCAAAGTGAGAGAAAACCACATAATGCTTTTTCTTATATGTCTTAAGAATTGCATTCATTGGAAGCACCATCTTCCTTTGTATTCCAGCTGCAACTGGAAGGAGGCTCCAACCCACTAGTTTCTCAAGCTACAACTTGAAGGAAGCTCCAACTCCCTAATTCTTTGGCTACAACCAGAAGGAGGCTACAACCCCCTAGTTTCTCAGGCTACAAGCTGAGGGAAACTCCAACTCCCCAATTCTCTGTCTACAACCAGAAGGAGGATACAACCCCCTATGTTCTATGGCTACAACCACATGTCCTTGCCCCGTCCAACTGCCCTAAAATATAAATGCCAAATGTAGACAACCTGTCACTGTGACTGAATCAACCACTTCCACTGTCAACCTGTACCAATAACCTGTAACAACCTGTACCAATCAACCTTGCATGAACCTGTACCTCAACCCATACCATAAACAAGTGCATCAACCATGCACCAAACCTGTATAAATAACTTGTCACAACAACATGTCTCATCAATCTTATGAAACAAATCAGATCTACCAAGACAAGTATGATACGTCATCCATAAACGATGTGTCAATAATACTACTAACAAGTGCCTCCAACCATGTACCAAGTATGTACCAATCATNNNNAATACTACTAACAAGTGCCTCCAACCATGTACCAAGTATGTACCAATCATGCATCAATTTCACATCAACTATGACTCATCAAGATGTACCAACATCATCAAATATACACCTCATGTATGTGCCAACTCATCAACTACTTGTCTCAACCATGTACCTAACATGTACCTCAACCATATACCAAAGACATACAACAATATAACAATCAAAAGTTATCTAACAATTCATCACTCTTTCCATAAACCAAATACCATAAACCCTTACATCAAACCATGTGCCACTACCTCACTGCTATGTAGCCTCAAGGTAAACCAACAACTTCAGCAACACATCACAACCAAAAGACCAATACCCATATGCCAAATACCAACAACAAAATACCAACTGTATCCCTCAAATGAATCTGATATATGCAGCAATACTGAACATCCAATACCATCTCAAGAGATAAACCCTAGCTCACAAAACATACCTCAAACAAGATGTGCCATATCTCTAATAAATATACCCCAACCATGTTGTTGCTGCGATTTTTCTGCTGCAATTTTTTTTCCGCGATTTTTCTGCCTCACTTTTTTTGCCGCGATTTTTCTGCCATGATTTTTCTGCCGCATTTTTTCTGTCGTGATTTTTCTGCCTCACTTTTTCTGCCTCACTTTTTCTGCCACGATTTTTCTGCAACACTTTTTCTATTGCGATTTTTCTGCCGTGATTTTTCTGTCGCAATTTTCTTGCTGCACTTTTTCTGACGCACTTTTCCTGCCACACTTTTCTCTATCAATAATACCTGCCCAAATAACCTTTCAAAAAATAGATATTCAATGATATTCAATAGGTTCAAGTGTATTTAAATGAGAGAGCCTTGGCTCTTATTTATACTTTCATGTAACATCCTCAAGGGGTTATCTTTTAACCATCTTAACCCACTTTCCTTATTTTAGGGTTAACTCACTTACAACCACTTGTCCACTTAACTTAACCACTTTCCATAATTAGTAAGTTCCCCGTTAACTTTATTATTTAAATAATTTCTTTTGCATCCACTTTGACTTATAGTACACTCATCACTTCACTTTATTATTTAAATAATTTCTTCTTTGCAAAAACTTTGACTACTTTGACCTTTTGGGGCTTCTAGATGAGTCATGAGGGTTCTCCAACTTCACATGGACATAACTCTCTAACCGTGAGGAGTTATGTGATGTTCCACATACCACTAGAAATGACATGACATATACTATCCATCTAGAATAGTCTTACCTACAAATATATTCAAACTCATACAATTATCCATCAAACAAACTTGGGTCCATTGCCCAAACCTTTGTGCTACCAGAATTCGCTACCGAACTTTCTTCAAGGGTTGACATCAATGAAAACCAACCCATTTAATCAACAATCTCCCCCTTTGGCATCGATGGAAACACTCTGATGCAATACTGAAGTCATGTCATGCAATACTAAAGTCATATCACTCATGCTCCCCTTTTGACAATCTCTCCCCTTGGAACCATGCCTCTGTGGTTTGCATATGATAAATCTCTCCCCCTTTGTCATCAATGGCAAAGGTATCTTTCCATCTGGGACTGCTCCCCCTAACTGAACTATCCTTGGGGATACTCCCCCTGACTGAACTCTTCCTGAAACTGATCTCCTAACATCAATTGTCCTCTTTATGGTGCTTCCTCGTGTAAATCTAAGAAATATAAGATAAGCATTCAAAATCATTCATTTTGGAGTAGAAATAACTCAGAGTCTTTGGAGAAGATACTCAAAGGCTTCCCGTGGAATAAATTTTGTAAAGATGTTTGCCACTTGTTCTTTTGTGCCCACATATTCAACTCTGATGTTCTTCTCTGCAACCTATACCTGTAGAAAGTGATACTTTATTGGAATGTGTCAAGCTGCTAAATTGAAGATTTGAATGACCTGAAACACTAAATTGTCAAACCAGGGTTGGTAAAATTTGAGCTGATACACTGTATGTGCAGGTAAGATAATTCCTATCTAAAGGCTATCCTGAAAAGAAAACATAAACTCACTCTGAGAACTTGAACCTTAATGACGATCTGGAAACTTAGCATTTCCTATTTAAGTCATCAACATAAAACAATCTTATGTTTAAATGCTGGTGCTTCTATCTCCATTCATAAGTATGATTTCACAAGCTTATTCCACCACTGATTTTAATCATCTATCATCACCATTGCTATTCAAGCCACGACAGAAAGAGTGTTTCCTCAAATGCATTTAATCTAGTTATCAAAATCAATCTAAATCTGTCTACAGGAAAACAGAGTACTACCCTACCTACTGGTACCGGAAGCTTCCTTTGATTTAACTGTAA
>CBVK0101971172.1:0-10449 GCA_900067695.1 Picea abies | reverse complement strand
CCTAATTCCTTAACCGGAAATAGAAAACCATTGGCAAAAAACCATGTGCAGAAAAACCACTTAATATCATGTTGTCCCAGTAATATGTCGTCCCAGAAATATGTCGTCCTGGCGGAAATATGTCGTCGCAAAAAAAAAAATTCGGGGGCACTGCCCTCGAACCCCTACACTCCCCTCTAACCCCCCTGCACGCCCAGCGCAGACGCTCAGACTCTACTACTCGTGCAAAGAATATAACACATACCCAACACAAGAGACTACCATACTTGTTCCATTTGAGTACAACACAAAGTGGGCATACAGAAACAACCACATGTTATCTCATCCCGTGAGGTCCATGCTCGAAAGTTACGCCATAAGGGGACCACTTATCTGAGGTACAAAAATTTTATGTGCTACAAGATTGATATTTACTTGAGATTGAATTATTCGGTAAGACTTATATAATCACTTGGTTGTTGATGACCATTTCCAAGGATCGATCCACTCATAGTGAATCTTCAATCTTCCAGGTTTCTTCATTATTGAACATTTGTCTAAAGAATGGTTATGCTTGCCACAATGCTGGAAAGGATGGAGATCAAAACACTGATTCTCCATATGACCAACTCAATTACAATGTTGTCACTTCACATCCTGATCTTCAACATTTGAATTTGAATTTTCTTGAAGGAATCCAACGCTCACAAAAAAAATTGGTTTGGAGTAATTTGGAATATGAAAACTATTTTGATTTTCATTTCCTAATCCATGTCGATTTCTATTGAAGTGTAATTCTTCCCAAGGTCTGATGATGGGCTTGGGAAGATCATATTGTACTTGATGACGTGCATCACATTTACTTTCACTTATACTTGGTGTATCACTTTGTGCTTTGGCATATTCTTCTTGCGATTCATTTTCATTGGAATTTGCTTCTGAAGTTGGCTTGTTGATTTTTTCCTTCACTGATTGTTGATCAAAATCATCATCATCATCATCATCATCATCATAGAGAGGGTTGTTCTAAACAAAAACTAGTTCAGAAAACTTCACTAGTTGTTGACTTTTGAGTTCCATCAACTCATCATTCAATAGATGGGATTGTTCTTGTAGAATTCTAACTTTAGTTTGTGTCACTTGAAAACAAGTTAGCATGGATTAAAGTGTTTCTTTGTGAATAATAATTATATTATCTTCAATAGTGTTTATTAGAGTGTTCAGTAACTCTAATATTTTTATATTTTGCTTCACTTGAACTCGCTTTCTTGTTCACTTGCTCTTCAAGCTCACTTGTACTTCAGGCTCACTTGAATTTTTTTCATTCAAACTGGCTCGCTTGTACTTTAGGCTCGCTTGAAATTTTCAACAAGTTTGAGGATGTTGGTTACCACCGAAAAAGCATCCAAACTTGTGATGTTTACAATGATTTGAGTTAAACTACTCAACCTTGATGTTTACAATGATTTGAGTTAAACTACTCAACCTTGTCAATTTTGACTCAAAATTACAATGAATCTTGGGTGTCGGGATCAATCGAGAATGCACCCAATTACAAAGAAATTCAACCTGATTTGATTTAACACTTACAAAATAATTATAGTTGATCTTGATTACTTACAAAAAATATTGTTTTCAAGTTTACAATAAATGTCAATTTCAAGGTTGAGTTGATCTTCAAATTTGATGATGCTTTGAGTCCTTGATTATGAGCTTAATGTGTCTAATGTTGATGTGATTGCCAATTTGATATCTTTGTTGCTTCTTAATTGAGAGCTTTGATTGTGCTTGAATGTATGTGCATCACTGGCATTAATTGTGTGTTTATTTCAATAACCTTCTTTGTACTCCATGTATGTGGGATAATGTCAAAAACTAGACGTAAAATAGCTCCTAAGACAACCATTAAAAAAATCACCAGCACACACTACACAAGGTGTACCTAAGATCCCCTTATTCAATTTCCGACAGATCTATGACACTTCAACACCACAAAAAAATAAATTTTATTATTATTAATACAATGAGCTCTTACACCTAAGAGCAATTCACTTTTCAATTACAATCTTTGTCATCACATCTCAAAAAAAACATAAATATGTTCTTCCTTATGGATATACTTTCTTATGGATATACCTTGACATCTCCCAAATACAGTTAACTCTTAACACTCATCCCCAAAGTAAAAACTACTTTGAATTACAACATAAAAAATAAAAATAAAATCACTTTTAAAATCATGCTCTATCTACCCTTTTGAAATTGACACTTTGTCTTTTCCTTATAACTCCCAATTTCAAAGTAGCTCCTTTTTCTTTTGTTTACACTTGAAAATATGGAACGTACTCACAAGTTTTAGCATAAAAAATGAATATAATATTTTTGTAAAAGTGTTTGTTTTGTCTTTTTTTTTTTTATGCCATTCCTCTTTTAAAACAACTTATTGAAAACTCAATGAAAAAGAATAGTATGACATGAGTTGCCAACATATCTTGGTGAAAAACCGTGGATATATTATCAAATTTTCTACGATATTTTCCATGATTTTTGATGGAAAGTTGATTCTCTTTGTCACCTAAAGTGCCATTCGAACCATTCAACCTTACCTTATGTGGATATCTATTACACATTTCAAGCAGATTGTTGAGAGAACTGTGGATTGACGAGAATGAAAGAGTACGTGAAGATTGAATTGACATCATGGTACCATCAACATCGAAGAAACTTGGAGCGCTATATTGCTTCAACATTTATGGTGGGCGGTGGCATTATCCAATTCTGTGTATTTGAGTGACAATATGTGCATGGGAGCATATTTGCATGGATACGACTTTTCCATTGGTGCAGTCACCGATCTCCTATTGATCATGTGATGCAGTCATAGAATACAATGTTTGATTTTGTCAATCCTTTTGATTGCAGTAGTTTATCACTTCAATAATTACATTAAATCGGGAACATGTGTGTGGTTCTTTTGGAATAGAAATCATTGGCTTTGGAATGGAATTCATCATTTGTAACCTGCATTTTAAATGTTCAATTGCCTTTTGGTGCTCATGACTAGGAGTATAATAAAATCAAAACTTATATATGTATATAGAAATCACTCGATAGAATCAATTCCATCATTGTACATGTGCTAGAATGAAACACTAGAACACACCAGATCTTTAACATATCCTCGCTAGACCTCCAATTGTAGATCTCAAATTGAAAATTAAATCCTTAATCTAATTTACAGAAGTGATTTGCATGGATGGATTTTTCTTTCGTGCTGGCATGTGCATGCAAGTGAGATTCTCACACAAATTTTTAGACTGCACTCTGAGATCGCATGGAGTTGAGCTAGATTTTAACTGCAATCATCTGCTACTATCATTGCTGCCAGGATTTGAAGGTGGCATTTGAGCACTGAATGTCGTTGGTATTTCACTTGACGAAAGATTGCATTTGGTACATATAACACACAAACTTATCAGATCTCTATTATTGATAATAGATGTATTACTGTTGATAATCGATGGATCGCATCCATAGTGTTTACATGGGTGAATTGTTGTAGATGGATCACTGGGTGTGGACATGTGGATCAAGTCATTCTAAGGGTGAATTGTTGTCAACAGATCGTTGGTTGTGGGCATGGATATCACTAAGTGTGGGATCTGAGGGTAAATTTGTTGAAATGTTAGAAGTTAAATGCATGATTCAGTGCATCTTTAGATTTGACATCAAATTGTTTGAAATATGCTTAAACACAGTTCAGATCTATAGCGATTTCCAATCAATAAACAACAAAGACTAGTGAATAAAAACTTCTATAATCATCCAGCGCATCGTACCTCTTTATAAGTTGTTGTGACTGTCTCACTAAGGATGAGAAAAGGAATGCGCTAATCCCAGATCGATTTCTTCTCGACCAAATAAACAAATCTAGATCTGCAACTTCTTGTTGTGAGAAGGTAACGAGCCCCAAAGTATTTCATTTCTCCTGTATCTAAGTTCGACGGACCGCTTTGCAACACTTAGACTATTTTTTATATTTCGCAACTGTGGGTTTTCAGGTTCCTAGGTTGGCAGGTTCACAAAAGGATCCATATTCAAATTTCTCTTGTTCATCCCTGCCATCTTCATTTTTTCCCCAATATGAATTTAGTGTGATTTAATGCTAATAACTGATCATGCAAGATCCGTAAAGATTGTCATTAATAGCGAAGGGATTGAGGAGATTGTTCATTAATTTGCATTAAAGCACAATTTTCCAAAGGTTATATTAGGGTCATCTCTCTGAAATGATTCATTTTAAGTTATTATCCAGCCGAAAAGATACTCTCATCAACCCATGGCGGCATCAGTTAGACAATAGTTTTGTGGTGATACTTTGAATATTTTTGGTCGTGAAGACCAGAAATTTCAGTGGTTTAGAGCATATTCTTATTACTCATCTCCTCCTGCAAAAAAAGACATAATCTGGACATCCAGAATTTCTCATGCAGGGTGTTTCCCTGAGGTATTCGACTGAAAATAACTTGTTGCATGGTGCGTTGAGAAGTACCTGTCGAGCAAGAGAATTATACAACTCCAATATCATTCCCCCATATCTCTATCACCAAAATAATTTCGTAAGATGTTGAAGCTCCCAAAGCCAAGACTTACCTTCAAAGGAGAAGATTACAAATATTTTCTGAAGAAAAATGGCAATGGCCTCGATATCTTGCTTGATTTTTTGGAGAATCCCGCGTCTTTTCCAGAATACATAACCAAGATTCATGTCGACTTTTTTAAAAACCCCTTTCGGAAAATTGCTTGGTTGTTTACCAAGTTGACAGGTCAGGAAAGCACCACCATTATTTCTCATATGATTATTTATATTTTATATTTTATAGTTAAAGAACAAGCTATCTTTGACTAGGGAAAATTGATTTCCATTGAAATCTCATCCCAATTATCACATCACAAAAGGGACAAGAAATTCTTTATGGCTTCCTATTTGGTATTTGTGATAGTGTATTGCTATCAATTTCCAAAATTGACTATATGTAAGAGGGTGAACTGTGAAATAGATCTAGTTACCTTCTGGTATCAAGCATTGTGGAGACACAAGACTTCTCTGTATTATTATGAAGCTTACAATGATTTCATTTCAGTCTTCAAAGGATTGTTGTTTGGTAAAAATATCCCCAGGATATCTGACCAGGATAATAAATTCTTGCAGAAAAATGGAACGATAAAATAGATAGAAAATCACAGTGTCATCAAGATATTATGTTCCAAAGAAAATCCCTCTTTTCTTCCATACCATGTATATGAAAAATTGTTTATTACGAAAGTTTCAAGGCAATACAATTTATGGCTGCACTTTTTCCATGAAAAACAAAAAAATCAATTCATCCCCTTGCCATGGAAACTTGGAGACTTTATATTCGGGAACATAAATAAAATTGATGAGTTTATGAATGACTTCAACAATGTAAATCTGAAGTATGTTGAAAAGATAAAGGGGTTTGACCCTAACAAATGTAAATGTATATTATAATTTCATAGTAAATCTGGACCATTCATTATAAGGTCACAGATCTGACAGTAGAAGTTGTGTTAGGGTTTTTTCCCCTAGAAGGAAACCCTCTTTTATGAGGGAAATGTATTACGATTATGTATCATTGCGAATATTCTATTATGAGAGAGTATATTGTGAGAGAAATAAGAGGAAGTTACAATGGGTGTACTGTAGGTTGTATCCCTTCATTTGCTGGATAATAATAAAGGAAGGAACTAGAAATTTCTCTGGTGGACGTAATTGTTTAGATCAATTCTTGCTTCTTAAATTTCCCTTCCTTTTCTATTTTCCCAACTTCTTTTTTCCATTTATTTTCCCTCTTATATACCTACCCTCATTCCCATTTTCTTTTCTCCCTTCTCATTTCCCTTTCTAGATACTATACTCAGTCATATTTCAAAAGTCGGCGGGTTCACGGGTAGGCGGACTCATAGGTCTTCATCTCTATCCATGTTCCTATGTCATGATTCTGACCAACCGCCTTGTTATATTATACTTAACCATTTTTGCAACTTCGCGGGTTCAAGACTTCATATTCCAAGTTCCACGATCTCCATTTTGCACCCAAAGGCCCATGATCCGCATTATGATTGTCAGACTTGTCATGGGTACCGAGCCCCGAAGTATTTCATTTCTTTTGTATACAAGTCTGACCGACCACTTTGCAACACTTTAGATTATTTTTTATCATTCGCAACTGTGGGCTCATAGGTTCCCAGGTTGTCGGGTTCACAAAAGGCTCCAAATTCAAATTTATCTTGTCCACCCCCACCATCTTCGTGCTTTTCCCAATATGCATTTAGTGTGGTTTAATGATAATAACTGATCATGTAGGCTCTGTAAATATTGTCATTAATAATGAATGGATCGGGGAGATTTTTCCATTAAATTGCATTAAATCACAATTTTCCAAAGGTTATATTATGGTTATCTCTTTGAAAGGATTCATTTCAAATTATTACCCAGTTGATAGAATACTCTCATCAACCTAAAGCAACAACAGACAGACAACATTTCTATGGTGATACTTTGAATATTTTTGGTCATGAAGACTGGAAATTTTAGTGGTCCAAAGCATATTCATATTACTCATCTCCTCCTACACAAAAAGAGGTAATCTGGACATTGGGAATTGCTCGTGCAGGGTGTGTTCCTGTGGTATTTGACTACAAAGAACTTGTTGCATGGTGTGTTGAGAAGTACATGTTGAGCCAATGAATTATACAAATCCAATATCATTCCCCCATCTCCCTGTCACCACAAGTTTTTTGTAAGATTTTGAAGCTCCCAGAGCCAACACTTACCTTCAAAGGAGAAGACTATAGAGACTTTATGAAGAAACATGAAAATGGGTTAGATCTCTTGCCATAATATTTGGAGAACCCCACGTCTATTCCAGAAGATATAACTAGGATTCAGGTCGACTCTTTTAAAAACCCCTTTCAGGAAATCACTTGGTTGTTTACCAGGTTGACAGGTCAGGAAAGCATCGTCATTATTTCTCACATGATTCTTTATATTTTATATTTTACATTTTACAGTTAAAGAACATGATATCTTTGACTGGGGAAAATTTATTTCCATTGAAATCTCATCCCAATTATCACATTACAAAAGGGACAAGAAATGCTTTATGGGTTCCTATTTGGTATTTGCGATAGTGTGTTGTTGTCAATTTCCAAAATTGATTGTGTGTAAGAGGGTAAACTGTGAAATAGATCGAGTTACCTTTTGGTATCATGCATTGTGCAGACATAATATTTCTCTATATTTTTATGAAGTTTACAATGATTTTGTCTCGATCTTCAAAGGACTGGTGTTTGGTAAAAATACCCCCAGATATCTTACCAGACTAATAAATTCTTGGAGAAAAGAGAAACAATAGAACAAATGGAAAACCATAGTGTTATCAAGATCTTCTGTTCCAAATAAAATCCCTCTTTTCTTCCATACCATGTATTTGATAAATTGTTTATTAGGAAAGTGGCAAGGCAATACAATTCCTGGTTGCACTTTTTCCATGAAAAATGGAAAAAGCAATTCGTCCCCTTACCATGTAAACTTGGAGACTTCATATTCAGGAACATAAACAAAATTTATGAGTTTGTGAATCACTTCAACAATGCAAATCTGAATTATGTTGAAAAGATAAAGGGGTTTGACCCTAACAAAATCTTCGTGAAACATATGATCAATAGGATTGAGTAACTCATTCATTCATACTATTTTGAATGAAAATAAAGATAAAAACCAAGGTTCTCCTATACACAATGCCAGTGACTTGGAAACAATGCGTAGTACTAACTAGTTTTACAAGAAAAAAGGAAAGGGTCCTAGTGAAAAGAGTGCCCAGTCTCCAGTTGTTACTCCTAAAACCACCACGTCTTAGAGCAATTTTCCAATGGCTCACCCAACTAGGAAAATTACCAACCGTAGTTCAAGTGGCGGAGGAGAGAAGAATCCCCCTCCTAGAAAAATTGATGTCTCTCACAAGCTCCCTGATCCAGGTGGATATCGGTGGCCACCCACCTATTCCACTAGCTCGAAAAACAGTTTTACACCTTGGCAATTTTTCAACAGTTTTTCAGGTTCCAAACTTTCAGGGTTGTTTTGAGGCCCTAAACGACGTTTTTTGTGGGATTTGGGGCCCAATTGACTGCCAAAGGACTTTACTTGAGTCAGTCAGAAGTTTTTCTTTTGGGTTATACTTTTCCAATGGGCTATCATGCGCCTAAAACGGATATTGTATGCAAAAGTTATGACCCCTGGAAGTTGATGTACTAACTTACCCAAACGAGGCCCACATGACTTTTGGAGCTTCATCTCCTAGGGTTAGGTTTTTGGATGTCTAGGGTTTTTTACATTCCTATTTAATGTAAAAGGCCTTTAGAGCCTCATTGTAATCATCTTCTTGCGAATGAGAACAACCGTCACATCTCTTCTCAGAGATAAGCCACCACCATTCCAACAAGCTTGTTTTCCGCTGCTTGTTACAGTTTCAACTTATTTCCTTATTGAATATAAAACCATTTTTATTGTATCTTTGTTATTTTGTGTTAATCATATTTTAATCATCTATATTCATTTTGTTCTTCTCATAAAATCCGGATCACTCCCTCTGAGAAAAAAGAGGAAGAATGTTGTGCAAGAGGAAGAAGACAATCTCATAGAAAATGACATCAATATCTTATCTCTTGAAGACATGGAGCTCGAGAAGGATATTGAGAAAATGTTTCCCACAATTGATCATCTAGGAAATATATCCCAACAAAATGAATCATTAGAGATCATTGACAATGATTCCTTCAATGAAGAAGAGTCATTTTCTTTCCAAAGTGTTGTTTTTGACAAGGAATCTAAAAAATTGATTATAGAAAAAGGTGATCAGAAAAATAGGAAGGGAAAATCTCGCTCAGAGGTTGACCTGAGAGATATGCGGTCGTCCCAAATCTCTAAATTCATAGAGAAACCAAGGATTCTCTTGATGATTATATTGGTGGTCTAGAAGCAGAAAATAGTAAGTTAAAATAAAGGATCAAAGAGTTGGAAGACGCCTTAATGCCTCTTCCACTTATTGCCAGTCTTTTGTCAATAGTCAAACATAACACACCCGATGTTAAGTTGAAAGGATATTCAATCCTAATCACATAAGTTAGGAGTTACGTAGAAATAAATATTAAGAAGAGAATGTCATTAATAATAGAGGCATGGGAGGTTTCGAAAAATATTGTTTCTTTTGGCTCAAGGGCACATGCCTTCCATGAATATTTGCAATTTGATTTGAAGAACGAGGAATGTTTTTACATTGATGCTTTATTACCATTTGGAATCAAAGTCTCTAACATGAAGGAACTGAGAAGAAGACAAGAGGATCTCCCTTCCCCAAGTCAAATAAAACAACTAAATGCTTGTTGGAAGGAAACAATTAAAAATTTAAATAATATTGTTCAAGCATGAAGTGAAGCTATATTAAAAAGAGAAGAACTCTTCAAGAGAATCACAGAGATAGACCTAGCAGGAATCACCAATGAAGTACAAGACCCTAAATTAATTCTCAACTCAATTACAAAGAAACTGTTTGACGAACAAGTTCAGATATTTAAAGGGTTATCATTGAAAACTTTTATAGCATACTTGAATATAATGAAGATGAAATAGACAATTGGCTAGTTGATTATTCCGTGAAAAATCAAGAAACTGAGGAAGCAATACATGGTATTTCTCTTGATTTAAGAGACTTGGAAGGTGATTTATTCAACATTAAAATTCGACATGAGATAAATGTCACACCAATGAAAAACTATATTGAAGATTGGTTCAAAAAAGAAATTGACAAATTAACCAAAGAAGGGAAAGACACAGTTGAAATGGTTCTAGTAATTGTCGATAAAGACAATAAAAGGACAACAACAAGAAAATGAAGAGGGGAGAGACCTTCATAGTAATTTTATGTTGATCACATCTTTATTTCTTTATCACTTCTTTCATCCAATTACTTCTCTTCTTTGACTGGAAAGGTTTAATCGAAGTTTGATAACTTCTCCTTGTCTTCTTTCTAGGTCTTGATCTTCTATTATCGCCCATCATCCTCCTTCTACAAGCTTACTTCTTGTTTATTTTTTCTTTATGGTCCACGGGAGCCCCAATCCTAGTCCTAAGGACAAATGAATTTAAATTTCAAGGCTTTGTAACAAACTATATATTTTTTCAGAAATTTCAAGAGAGCTATTTCGGGATCAGTTTTGACGATGCTTTATAACTCTGAGTTTGAGTATAAAGTATTTGAGATTGATCTATCATTATATTTATTTGAGATTCCCATGTATCCACTCTATTAAAGTTCTCTTATGCATGCAAACCTTCTTCTTTTTATTTTATGTGATCAAAAATATTTAGTTTAACTATGATGGATGTGA
>CBVK0101971144.1:0-17130 GCA_900067695.1 Picea abies | reverse complement strand
GGATCTTACTCGCTTTCATGATTTAGTGGGATCATCCTAACCTCCTCACCCTATCTTCTTCAGCTTATAAAAGGAGAAGAGTTCTCATGGAGAAGGGGTTCATAGCTTTGGTGAGCTTGGTTAGCTTGAGCTTTGAGATTTGCTTTGTCAAGATAGATTGTGAGTAGCTATCAGATCTATGGTCTCAGAATTCTTGGAGTCAAAGTGTGTGGGGAACGAAGGACGGTTGGAAGGGACCTTACGACATCAAGGCAATGGTTGTAATATCTCTTTCACATTTAATATGATACAGTAATATGATTCTTTCCTATAAAGCTTGTTTTGTTTTATTGTATGATTCCTTGATCACATACATAGGTTTATATTGAGTTTATGCTATCGCTATCACTTTGGTTGGTTTGTGTTGTTTTGATATTGACTGCACGAGAGCACTGGAGCGAAGCGGGAGCAACAAAGACTATAGGAAGCGATTATAAGGTATGTTACTTATTCTTGCCTCTTAGTAAATTCAATATTTAAAACTTAAGGAAAGCGTCCTATTCTGTTATGTTTTGTTCTAGATCCAGGTGGATCTAGGGAGATCGATTTGTGTCCGCACTTACGGATTTATCCATAAACACATTCCAGTAAATTTTGGACAGCTAGTGATCGAGGAAAGGGGCCCTAGATATAACAGACTTGTTCATAACGGTCCCTTTAAAATACGATAATTGTTATTATAAATCATTCCTTTTTTGTAACTTATCTCTATTTTAAGAAATATGGAGAAGTCTAAGTGTTTTGAATTCCACAAGTAATTCCTCTATATATGTGTATTATCTCAAGGAAGAAAAGGGGGGGAGGAACCTGCCCTCTGTGCAGAAATACTTTTGTAAATTTTGGGACTATAATGAATATATAAATGCAGAAGTGGATTTTGGACTGTTTATGAAAATGTTCTAACTGGCGGTGACATGAGTCTTGTTTTCTTTCATACTATGTGTTTCTTGTAAGATTATATTTCATTTTCATTTCCATTTGTCTGAATTGGAGAAATAAAAACCCAGAATTCATCTTTGAGATGCTCTTGGCTTAGAAATTTAGACTATGTTTATTTCTTCTTAAACCAACTTTGAATTCATTTTAATATGATCCGATGCGGTAATATGTTTCATTTTCCTCTAATGCCATGCAAATTTCCTATCAAACTCAAACTCATCACCTTAATTAGCCTTTTCCTCTTGATAGTTCAATGTTTCTGACAATGCATTGTTCATTCCAAACTCCATAGCCCAAATGTCATCTCCATTCCTCCAGTTACCCAACAAGAAAACCCTAAAACAAACCAAATCTAGCCACTAATCATCAAAGAAATACCCAGTGACATGAGAGAGCCTTCTCTGAGTTGAGCAGGCTAGTGCCTAAACTCTAAAGTTGGTTGAAACAGTTACCTTTGTCATTTGTCTATTCAGCTGGTCAAAATTTACAGATTGCTAATAGATTGGACAGGGGATAGTCCAACTGAGGCCTGAAAGGCCTCCCTTCCAAGCCCCTCAAGCCCTGGTATATTAGTGCCTCCTCATGTCTCTTTACAACCTGATGTCCCAGAAAATTATGGGTGGTAGGAGATTGTCCACCCAACTGTCTCCCAACACCATGGCTGGCCAAACGTATCCTTGCATGCTCCTCCACCTTTAAACCCCATTGTCCCAGCTCCCCCTAACCATTCACTAGTGCAATCTTCCCATGCCAGGAAGAGATTAAAGACTAAAGCCCATCATGCATTAGATAAAGGAAAGGTCGTTGCTTCCCTTTCCTCACCCTTCGATGACCCTGAAAAATCCGTGTCCTCATGGATGCATCTGAGGGACTATTGTTCCCATGTGATTACTGAGATAAATCCTAAATTCTCTTCCCAACTCAAGGCATTTTCAGGGGAGTCAGGAGATGACAGCAGCAACCAAGGGAAGGTTGCTTCACAAAATGGAAAATATGGATTTTAGTTCCTGTGTTATTTATTGTTTGTGATAGTGGACTACATGAATTTTGGACAACATGTTTTATTTTGGACACCATGTTTTATTTTGGACAACAGGTCTTATTTTGGATATAAGAGCATTAATCTGAATTATTTTAAAGTTTTATGAGCTAAAATTGCCAAAGGAAAATATGTTTGAAGGGAGTCACAAGGGGTGTGTTTGCTTAAAAAATGGATTATGTTATCATGTGATGATTGTTATCATTAGGGGAGTCACAAGGGGGTCCCACCTATTAGTTATTATTTAATTATGACCCTATTATAATTATTACTTTCCCCCCTTCCTTAACTAAAGTTAGTTAAGGTCATGTTGAGCACTCAACACACCCTAAAACGTCTGGACTTATTTTCTACATTTTTGGGTACCACTTGGGCCTTGCACTATTTGTTTCTACTTCAGTATGAAAATACCACCCATGCTTAGCTTTTATGTTTTCATGTTTTGATTGTTAAAAAGTCTACTGGGGCATGTGAGAAATCTTATTAAATTTAAAAGAGACTAACCTCGATTAAAAGAATCAACAATCTAAAAGTTTCCCTAAACTACTCGGGGTGTTTCGACATCAGAAAAAGTTTAACGTAACTAAAATCGCCTGATAAGTCCAAAAAATAGTCGAGTGTTGTTTTCATCAGTGTCGGTGGATTCAAGACTTTCCTCACCCTACGAATAAGCGTGGGCATAGATATTTCCGACGATCAATTGAATCGGCCTCGACGGATTTCTTAAGGAGGAAACGACCCAGATTTCTCCCAACTCACTTATGAAGATCGACGTCGGTAGAAGATTAAGGTGATAAAAATCCTTTGAGAAATAAAAACAACATTGCAGATTGCTGAACCCTGGAATAAGTTCGGTATTGGGAAAATGGAACTAAGTGTTTCCCCGATGTAATAATCACTCCAATGACTCTCGATACCAACAGTTGTGGCCTCTAGTCTTTCAAACATGATTTTTATCCATGTGATTAAATATTTTCAATAAATGAAGTCGATGTCAAAGTTTTACAGAGAAAAGAATTAACAAACTCATGACATGATAACCATGATGAAAAAAGAGAGAAGATATAATATTCTTTTGCACAATTTTTTTTAAAGAATAATACATGCCTGATTCATAGTAATACTTTAAACTTTTTCTTTTATATATACAATCAAAAGGGAAAACCCTCTGCCAGGCTTGGTTTACATTTGAATAAATAAACTCTGACGATTCGACTAATCGGCCCAGTCGCCGTAAGATTACAAAATTTTACAAAGAAAGGGCAAAGAGGTGTTAAGCCATACTCCTGGAATGTGGAGCAAGAACCCGCTAACTATGCATCACCTATGCAGTGGTCCTGTCTCAGTTTTTCTTTCACACTTTGTGGTGACTTATGCTCCATTATCGCTGCCATCTGATGCATGTCACATAGTTCCATGATCGTGTCTTGTGCCTCTCGAAGTTGTCTCTGCAGACAGATGACGCTTCCCCCGCAACCTTGGGGCGGCGATATCCCCTGGGTTTTCTTTTCCAATTGACGTCACAGTTCCCTATTTTCTTGGTAGAGCTTGGTTATTGCAATTTGAGCCTGCTCTAGTTGCTGAGTGGAATTTTCAACAGAAGAACCCAATTCTTTTGACCTCCCCTTTCTTCTCTTGCCTCCTTTATCGGCTATCTCGACCAACTTCGAACGATCGATGAGCATTATAGATTCCTTGCAGGCTGGACATACCTTCAGTTTAGCCTTGGGGCGGTCCCCCTCTCCTTCCTGGTTTTTCTTTTTTGGCCTTCCTCTTCTCTCTGATTTCGATCTCGGAGAAGGCACAACCTCCAGCATATTTCTCCCGGGCATATCTGCGACCACCTCAAGCTCATCCTTGGACAATGACACTACCTCTAGGCCGATAGTTGTACCTCTCGAAACCCATAGAAAGGAATCCCAAGTGTGCTGAGGGTGAGATATTGCACTCTGGCTGCCTCGTAGACCTCATCCCATGCTTGAAGTAGATGCCATAACTACAATAGCATAAGAAACTCAAAGTGTTCATAGATGGTAAGGATTCACTCAACTAGATGTCGCCAAGACAAATTTACCAAACCAAATTTCCAGAGAATATGAGCTCGACATATGAGAAGGATTGCTCGCAAAGCTCTTGGAATTGATAGGGAAATCAAAGAGTGATGCTAGGCTAGCTAACATAATATCCACTCCTTGTGACATGATGTTTGAAAATTCGGCACGGTGGAGCTAATCAATGGATGTGATCCAAAACATGAAAGTGTTGTCGATCGGGGTTGCAGGAAAATGTGCAGTGTGATCCTTTCGATCCTTTTGAACTTATGAACCTTTGTTATTGATGAATGATGCTTGGTACACTTGATGGTATGGGTTCTAGAAGTATTTAACGACTTTCTCTGTACAATATCCAACCCCTCGGGAGCACACACGCACATAATGTTTCCTCGACACCCTTTCTTGATGATTCCAAAGGTCAAGTAAGTATTGTGATAATTCGTACATGCATGTATATCGTACTTGATTAGCCACACTATAACATGTTGAGATGTTCATTATAGCTGAAGAGGGGTGGCGGCTTAGTAGATTTTTCTAAGGATGCATTCGAGATCACGTAAGTATTAAAAATGACTGAGACTAGCAAGTTGTACAAGTATGTTTTGATCTTTTAATTTATTTATGTCAGATCATAGGTTGATTAATCACTAAAATACTTTTGTTTTGACTACAAGGAGAAACTTCCCAATCACCGACTAAAGTCTACCCTATGAATCCGCCGAAGAACTAAAAGAAACACTGAGATTGAATCACCGAAGCAATGGGGAATGTCGGTCCAGCATCCCCAACAACTTCTCTAACATGAATGACATAGTCAAGTTGCATGTTGAACAAGGCTTGCTATGGACTAAAGAACTCGAAAAGGTGGCTGATGCAAAGCCAGGGAAAGTGCAACAATTTTCCGAACATCCGATCAGGGCCTGAGCGATGCTACACCGGCTAAACACCAATTTGGTCAAGTACCGAGTGCATGCAATAGATATTAGATGAATGCATGTGACTCCAATGAATCAGCATAGATTCCCATGAACCGGAACCTTTGAATAACTGTTTGTTAGTTGGTCTAAATATGAGAAGAACCATCCTTTCAAGAAGATATCTTGAGTTGACTGTTCAGGAAGCTGTTGAAAGAAGAATCCACGTGGCGATTTTGTGTTGCTTGAACTGCACTTAGTCGTTAACTTCAGTTAGAACTTTAGATTATAAATAAAGGCCTTGAATGATTAATAAGGGTCGATGGTTTGTTGCAAGAACTCTTTTCTTTCTAGTTGTTAAGAATTATTTTGGAGTTGCTATGAATTAAGGAGTCCTTTTGGACCAGAAATGAAGTTGTTTTCATCATATGCATGTGTAATTGAGCTTGGAGAAGAAATATTTCCTATTCGGTTCATGAGAAGATGTAACAAGTAAGAGCTATCGAATATATTGTCAAGTTATCTGGTGCAATTGCTTTGTTGTTCTTTTCTCTAATGATAGAAATGATGAATCGTTGTGTGGGTATATGATGAAGGATTATGGTAGATGAATTATTTTTCTTGCTATTTATATTATCATATATGTGTTTTCTTCTAATAATTAGTATTCTCAAATAGTAATTGGATGCTCACATGGTTAACACATTATTACTACGCTTGTGGTATAGGATTATCGTTTGCATGTTTGAGCAGCGAGTTATCCCAAGCTCAACCTCTTCTGCAGTAGTTAAATTTTCTCTCATCTTGTTTCTTGGATAGTTTTGGTTAAAGTATCAACTAGAGATCAATTTCTCACATGGTTAATGTATTATTACTAGGCCTGTGGTAAACGATTTTTGTCTGCATGTTGGAGTGAGGGTTATCCCGAGCCCGGCCTTTCCCAATCATTAAACTTCCTTATCGTTGTGTGGTCAAGTTGGTTTATACCGGTTTTTCCTCATGTTTATCCTAACTAAAGAGAAAATACCAAAAGAGAAATTCCTAGCTGAAGGAGATGCCTTCACAAGAAAACATAAATCCCATCAATTAAATTGGTTGGATCACGAGATCTAGAGAACCATTCCAATCACAAATGATGTAGAGTCTAATTTGGCCTCGATGACAGGTTTGGTTCCTACTGTTGAAGAAGGGATTTAAGGCCCATCAACAGAATTGGCACTAGAAGGAGGGCCTGAGAATGAATGGTTGAATATGTAAGTTATATGACATTTTGAACAGCCCATAGATTCATAACGGCCCACATGCATGGCTAGTCATCCAACTGACAGTCCACCTTTACCGAGTACTCCCGAAGTAGATAACTCACCCCACTCTGAGGAAGGATATATTCACCCTGAAATACCTTACACCCTCCCTCACGAAGAAGTGATTCAGTTTAGAAGGATTACCAGAGCCTACGCCCGAAAAATCGACGCGTTTCCCTTCACCCCTATCCTCCCTTGAAGAAAAAAACAAAGCAGACTAGTGGTCAGCACTCCCGATGAATTTTTTGTACACTTCATCAAAGACTTAATATACTTCACGATCACTGAAATCCAAGAACCTCTTGACCTCATACCCGAGACGCCAGCCGACGACATCTCCGAACCTAATAACCTTTTAGAAGAGGAAGAGCCTAACTCTGACTCTGAAGATATGGAAGAGAATAATGGTCATGAGGAGGAGAGAGAAGTCCCACTTCAAGACAACCAAACTTGGTTGGATGGGGATGCCGTGGCCATCCCTAGACGAGTACACAATATCCCTCGGCACCCAAAAATTTTTATCCCCAAGTATGATCCTGAAACCTCAGGATTTCCCGAAGATCATATCAAGAAGTTCATACTCGCTATCAGTCTTATGAACGTTCAACATGAAGATGTGGTATGCAGACTTTTCCCCTACATGTTTGAGAACTCGGCTTCCATTTGGTATTTTGACTTTCCAGTAGGATCCATAACCAGCTGGACTACATTCCAAAAGGATTTCCTAGAAAAAAATTTCGAAGAAACTACCACAGGAGCCCTTATGGCCAAATTATTCACAGCCACCATGACCCCAAAGGAAAGGGTCAAAGATTTCAATCAAAGATTCACGACTATCCTAAACAAGTTTTAGACCATGGTGAAACCGGCTCAAGAGTTGCAAATCGATGTCTATGCTAACGCTCTCTTCAACCTCTATTTCCATGTTTTTTAAAAGAGCCGCTAAGCAAACCCTTGTGGAGAATTTCAAAGAAGACAAGATGAGAGAGTTCCATATGAAAGGGTGTAAAGAAGGCCAGGCATCTCTAGCTAAAAAAGAAAGCCAGCCCCCTCTTAGGAGAGGACTCCTCTTGACTAGACCATCAGGGAAGCTGGCTGAACCAATTCCTGATAAGGGTAATGGAGATATAGAAGACCTGCAACGCATGGTCAAGAAACTATCAAATGAGATTATAGATATGAAAAGAAATGCAGGTGAGGGAAACCAAGGCCAAAGGCCCTATAAGCATTTATTTAAAAGAAACCATCCTTTCAAAGCAATTGAACCTCCCCCAGCCAACCTAAACATTGACTTAGGGAATGTCACGTCTGATTCTTTATGTACTTATCACCAAGAGAACCACTCAGAAAGGGAATGTCCTCAGTGGGTCCATGCCATGAATTTAATGGTTGATTGTTTTATGGGTGAAGTCTCTCTGACCAAACCATCCAATAGTTCGACCTTTAACATTTTCGATCAGGAAGAGGTGGATCCACCAAAAGACACAGCCATGTTGATATGGGATCCCGACGTGATCGCTTCTTTGAATTATCTGTTTAAACCTTAGGCAACACCTGCAGAGATATCAGTGGTACAGACATGTAGTAAGGGTCAACCCAACCCAAAATACATCGATGCCACCTGGGTCTCACAAAGTAAATTAACTTCCGATCACTCGAGAATACCTTTTGCTCCTAGTAAAAATCCTCTAAGCATCCATACATAGGAATCTCCTAAGCTAGATTATAACATAGTTGAATATTTGAAGAAGCTGAAATCTAATATATTAGTTATGGACATATGTAGAATCCCTCAGCAGAAAGACCTTTTGTTGTAGGCTCTAAGTTTGGTAGAAAACCCGGCCACCAGCAATGGTCAGGAGAAGAATCTACCCCCTACGGATTTGGAAATCAAACCAACGATAAACACTTGCTTAGAAGGAAAGAAGGAGAGACCTTTCATGCCTCCTTTCCTTTTAACGTTTGAAGTCTTCAATAGGAATCATCAAAATTGTCTGGTAGATTCCAGAGCATCCTCTAATGTCATGCCCTTGGCCATTTGTAATAAACTAGGTGTTGTCCCTCTCAAAAGAGATAAGCATTTTATACAACTAGACAGAACACAGGTCAAGGTTATGGGGGAACTCAAAGATGTGATGATCAGGATAGCGACACATCCTAATTTCGTGCAGGTGATTGATATCATCGTAGTAGATATCCATGAAGTATATGGGCTATTATTGAGCCGAGATTGGTCCAAAAAGATAAATGTATACTTTAGTACTGACTGGGCACACCTTTGGCTACCACTGAAAGGATACAAGAACATGATCCGAATTGATAGGGAGAGATATCCGAAGCATACGATCACCGATCTAGAAGCCCTGAACGAACTAGCCTCCATTGATTTCCCCATATTGGGTAATTATTCTTGTGACTCCTACTTCGAGAACTTCCCTCCCCTCATATCCAATGATCTGCTTACCCAAAACTCTGAAATGACCTTTTAAGAAGAATTCTTGATGCTGATGGAAGATTATCTCATTTGTCAAGACCTAGTGTTAAGCTTTCCAAAAGAAAAGATCGAAGAGAGGAACATTGATTGGAGTGGAAATCATCGCTCACAAATTTGGACCCTTTATTTTGATGGATCCAAGTCACAAGAGGGTTCGGGAGCAGGGTGCATCCTCATCGATCAAAAGGGGAAATGACATTTCTTCTCTTGTAGGCTAGAATTCGAGTGCACCAACAACACTGCCAAGTATGAAGCCTTGGTGCAAGGGTTAAAGAAAGCCATAGATCTTAATGTCAAAGAATTAAATGTTTTCGGAGACTCATAAATCATAATTAGAAAAGTGAGGAACACTATACACTGCAACTCCCCTCATCTTAAGAACTACCAGTAGGAGGTGCATAGGTTAATAGAACGCTTTGAAGATTTCAATATTACCGCAATCCCCAGAGCAAAGAACACCCTTTCCGATTCCCTAGCCACAACCGCTTCTAGACTATTGCCTTTAGAAGATTATGAATCCTCCCATTTCACTATAGAACTTCTCTACAAGCCATCAGTACCTAATAACATTTCTAATTGGAAAGTCTTCGAAGGGTATGAACAGATCATAAGTTTTTTGACCAATTAGGACAATTTCAAATATCTCTCTATTGATGATGAAGAGTTCCAAGAGCACTCAATGGAAATGGGTCCTATGGAAGACCAGCATACAGATAGATCAAAGGCCCATATGATCTCAAAAGGGGTAGCTAATTTAGAAGATCTGTTTGATCTAAAGGAACGATTCAAAGGTCCTAGAAGTGTAAATACCGGCAGCTCTTGTCCTCTCCATGAAACTGTGAATCTCGGGACCCCAGAGAATCCAAGGAATGTAAACCTCGGACAAAAGATAAGAAAGAAGCAAGGTGACGAGGAGGAAGGAATGGATAGCGCCCGCTCATAGATCTAGACTATGTGCTTTGATGGATCTAAATCAAAGGAAAGATTTGGGGTAGGATATATCCTTATTAATCCAAGAGATAAACGTCAATTTTTATCATGTAGGCTTGAATTTGAATGTACGAATACCATTGCCGAGTATGAAGCTCTGGTACAAAGGTTAAAAAAATCCATAGCCCTAGATGTCAAAGAATTGAGGGTCTTCAGAGACCTGGAGATTATTATCAAGCAGGTAAAAAATGTTGTACATTGCAGCCCCTCACATTCAAATAATTATCAACGCAAGGTGCATCAGCCGATGAGTCATTTTGAAGCTTTTAACATCACTATGATCTCCAGAGCGAAGAATATCCTTGTTGACTCCCTAACCCTGGTTGTTTCATGGATGTCACCTCCAGATGATCCTGAACCTGAAGCAGTCAGTGGCCAAGTCCTCAAACAACATTTTCAATAAAAAAAAAAAAAAATCTTCTTTTGAGTTTCATTTTTGTTTTGTATGTGTGTTTCATAAGCTTTGTTACAGATGCTCCAATTATGGTTTCACTTGATTTTCTTTCCTACAATTGTTTGTTCCCTATGCTTTTAAAGGTTTGTTCTTAGAAAGACAGTGGTTGATCTTGAGTCATGTGATATAGTGATCTTTGTTCCAAAAACGGAAGCATCAAGGAACCCATGGTTGCTTTGAGGAGTTCTCTAATCTGACTTACGTAACTGAACGACTTCTGAAAATTTTGTAAGTGTCTTCTTAGTGGTTGGTAAAACCTTAAGGAAAATAAGGAAAAGCCATAAAGGAATACATAAACCCCGAAGGCGGAACTAGGAAAGAATTCACCTTAACCACCTCACTTTGCAAGTTAAACATACATCATCCGCTCTCACTCGCTCTGGGCATCTTGTCGAAAATAAAGGTTGATTGTATAGATTGAGTGAATAGTAGGAGAGGGTATGCAGATATCTCCACCATGGCTATGGATGCTCACTGGAAGCGAAGCAATGTCCTTGATGTCGGGGTGACTTTGTCAAGGCTATAGATGCTCATTGGCAGTGGAGCAACACCATAGAAAGTTATTAAAGGTAATTAAAGGCTTAACGCCAGTGAATAATTTACCAGATATTTTGTCAAAATAAAATGGGACATAAGTTAGGGTATGGGAAATGAGTGAGGAATTGAAGTTAAGAAACCCCATAGGCACACCCGGAAGCATTAACTGAAGAATTTCAAATGCACTCGTAAAAGGGAGCTCTAATTTAAAACCAGTCAAGTTCCCCATCAGCTTCCGTATCAGCCAAGCTATGGAGGAGGAACAAAAATTCTACTTTCTCCCAATGAATCGCCATTTTTTGAGTGCTCAACACACCCTAAAATGTATGGGCTTATTTTCTACCTTTCTGGGTACCACTTGGGCCTTGCACTGTTTGTTTCTACTTTAGCATGAAAATTCCACCCGTGCTTAACTTTTATGTTTTCATGTTTTGATTGTTTTTATTTCTTCTCAAACCAACTCTGAATTCATTTTAAATAATGCTCCGATATGATTGTGTGTTTCTTTTTCCTCCAATACCATGCAATTTTTCTATTAAACTCAGACTCATCACCTTAATTATCCTTCTCCTCTTGATATTTCAATGTTCTGACAATGCATTGTTCATTCCAGACTCCATAGCCCAAATGTCATCTCCATTCCTCCAGTTACCCAACAAGAAAACCCTAAAACAAACCAAATCTAGCCACTAATCATCAAAGAAATACCCAGTGACATGAGAGAGCCTTCTCTGAGTTGAGCAGGCTAGTGCCTAAACTCTAAAGTTGGTTGAAACAGTTACCTTTGTCATTTGTCTATTCAGCTGGTCAAAATTTACAGATTGCTAATAGATTGGACAGGGGATAGTCCAACTGAGGCCTGAAAGGCCTCCCTTCCAAGCCCCTCAAGCCCTGGTATATTAGTGCCTCCTCATGTCTCTTTACAACCTGATGTCCCAGAAAATTATGGGTGGTAGGAGATTGTCCACCCAACTGTCTCCCAACACCATGGCTGGCCAAACGTATCCTTGCATGCTCCTCCACCTTTAAACCCCATTGTCCCAGCTCCCCCTAACCATTCACTAGTGCAATCTTCCCATGCCAGGAAGAGATTAAAGACTAAAGCCCATCATGCATTAGATAAAGGAAAGGTCGTTGCTTCCCTTTCCTCACCCTTCGATGACCCTGAAAAATCCGTGTCCTCATGGATGCATCTGAGGGACTATTGTTCCCATGTGATTACTGAGATAAATCCTAAATTCTCTTCCCAACTCAAGGCATTTTCAGGGGAGTCAGGAGATGACAGCAGCAACCAAGGGAAGGTTGCTTCACAAAATGGAAAATATGGATTTTAGTTCCTGTGTTATTTATTGTTTGTGATAGTGGACTACATGAATTTTGGACAACATGTTTTATTTTGGACACCATGTTTTATTTTGGACAACAGGTCTTATTTTGGATATAAGAGCATTAATCTGAATTATTTTAAAGTTTTATGAGCTAAAATTGCCAAAGGAAAATATGTTTGAAGGGAGTCACAAGGGGTGTGTTTGCTTAAAAAATGGATTATGTTATCATGTGATGATTGTTATCATTAGGGGAGTCACAAGGGGGTCCCACCTATTAGTTATTATTTAATTATGACCCTATTATAATTATTACTTTCCCCCCTTCCTTAACTAAAGTTAGTTAAGGTCATGTTGAGCACTCAACACACCCTAAAACGTCTGGACTTATTTTCTACATTTTTGGGTACCACTTGGGCCTTGCACTATTTGTTTCTACTTCAGTATGAAAATACCACCCATGCTTAGCTTTTATGTTTTCATGTTTTGATTGTTAAAAAGTCTACTGGGGCATGTGAGAAATCTTATTAAATTTAAAAGAGACTAACCTCGATTAAAAGAATCAACAATCTAAAAGTTTCCCTAAACTGCTTGGGGCGTTTCGTCATCGAAAAAAGTTTAAAGTAACTAAAATCCCCTGAGAAGTCAAAAAAAAAACCGAGCGCCATTTTCATCGGCATCAGCGAATTCAAGACTTTCCTCACCCTATGAATATCCTGGGCATAGTTATCGCTGACGATCAATTGAATCGACCTTGACAGATTTATTAAGGAGGTAGTGACCCAGATTTCTTCTGACTCACTTATGACGATCGACGTCAGTAGAAGATTAAGGTGATGAAATCGTTTGAGAAATAAAAGCAAGACAGTCGATCGTCGAACCCCGGAATAATTTTGGTATTGGGAAAAGTGAACTAAGTGTTTCCCTGACATAATAATCACTCCAATGACTCTCGATACCAATAGTTGTGGCCTCTAGTCTTTCAAACATGATTTTTATCCACGTGATTAAATATTTTCAATAAACTAAGTCGATGTCAAAGTTTTACAGAGAAAAGCATTAACAAACTCATGACATGATAACCATGATGAAAAAAGAGAGAAGATCTAGTATTCTTTTGTGCAATTTTTTTTAAAGAAGAATACATGTCTGATTCACAGTAATACTTTAAAACTTTTCTTTTATATATACAATCAAAACAGAAAACCCTCTGCCAGGATCGGTTTACATTTGAATAAATAAACTTCGACGATTCGACTAACTGGCCCGGTCGCCATAATATTACAAAGTTTTACAAAAAAAGGAAAAGAGGTGTTAATCCACACTCCCGAAACCTGGAGCAAGAACCCGCTAACTATGCATCACCTATGCAGTGGTCCTATCTCAGTTTGTCTTTCACACTTTGTGGTGACTTATGCTCCATTGTCGCCACCATCCACTGTGTGTCGCATAGTTCCATGATTGTGTCTTGTGCCTCTCAAAGTTGTCTCTGCAACCAGATGACGCTTCCCCTACGACCTTGGGGTGGAGATATCCCCTAGGTTTTCCCCACGAAATGACGTCGCAGTTCCCTATTTTCATGGTAGAGCTCGACTATTTCAATTTGAGCCTTCTCTAATTGCTGAGTTGAATTTTTTACGGAAGAACCCGACACTTTTGACCTCCCCTTTCTTCTCTTGCATCCTTTGTCAGTTGTCTCAACTGACTTCGAATGATTGGTGAGCATTATAGATTCCTTGCAGGCTGGATGTACCTTCAGTTTGGCCTTGGGGCAGTCCCCCTCTCCTTCTCAATTTTTCTTTTTTGGCCTTCCTCTTCTCCATGATTTCGGTCTCGGAGAAGATACAACCTCCATCGTATTTCTCCCGAGCGTATCTGCGACCACCCCAAGATCGTCCTTGGATGATGATGCTACCTTCGGGCCGATAGTTGTACCTCTTGAAATCCACATAAATGAATCTCAGGTGTGCTAAGGGTGAGATATTGCACTCTGGCTACCTCATAGACCTCATCCCATGCTTGAAGGAGATCCCATAACTGCAACAGCATAAGAAAATAAAAGTGTCCATAGACAGTAAGGAGTCACTCAAGTAGACGTCGCCAAGGCAAATTTACCAAAACATATTTCCAGAGAATATGAGATCGACATATGAGAAGGATTGATCGAAAATCTCCTGGAATTTATATGGAAATAAAAGAGTGACGCTAGGTTGGCTAACATAATATCCATGCCTCGTGACATGATGTTTGAAAATTCAGCACACCGGAGCTAATCAATGGATGCGATCTAGAACATGAAAGCGTCGTCGATCGGGGTTGTAGGAAAATGTGTGGCGTGATCCTTTCGATCCTTTTGAACTTATGACCCTCTGTTATTGATGAATGACGCTTGGTACACTTGATGGTATGGGTTCTGGAAGTATTAACAACTTTCTTTGTACAATATCTGACCCCTTGGGAGAACACACGTGCATAATGTTTCCTCAACGCCCTTTCTTGATGATTCAAAAGGTCAAGTAAGTAATGTGATAATTCATACATGCATGTCTATCGTACTTGATTAGCCACACTATAACATGTTGATATTTTCATTAAAACTGAAGAGGGTCGGTGGCTTTGCAGATCACTCCAAGGATGCGTTCGGGATCACGTAAGTATTAAAAACGACTGAGACTAGCAAGTTGCATAGGTACGTGTTGATATTTTGATTTATTTATGTCAGATCATAGGTTGATTAATTGCTAAACTACTTTTGTTTTGACTATAGGGAGAAACTTCTCGATCATCGACTAAAGTCTTCCCTATGACTCCACCGAAGAACTGAAAGAAACATCGAGACTGAATCACCGAAGCGATGGGGAATGTCAGTCTAGCATCCCCAATAACTTCTCTGACATGAACGACATATTCAAGTCTCATGTTGAACAAGGCTCGCTATGGACTGAAGAACTTGCAAAGATGGCCGATGCAAAGCCATGGAAAGTGCAACAATTTTCCAAACATCCGATTAGGACCCGAGCGATGCTACAACGACTAAAATCCAGTTTGGTCAAGTACCGAGAGCATGCAACAGATATTAGAGGAATGTATGTGACTCTGATGAATCAACATAGATTCCCATGGACCTGAACCTATGAAGAACTATTTGTTAGTTGGTATGAATATGAGAATAACCATCCTTTTCAAGAAGATATCTTGAGTTGACTGTTCAGGAAGCTGTTGAAAGAAGATGCCACGTGGTGATTTTGTGTTGCTTGAACTGCACTTAGCCATTAACTTCAGTTAGAACTTTAGATTATAAATAAAGACATCAATCGATGGTCTAAAGGTGGATGGTCTGTTGCAAGAACTCTTTTCTTTGTAGTTGCTAAGAATTATTTTGGAGATGCTATGAATTAAGGAGTTCTTTTGGACCAGAGACGAAGTTGTTTTCATCATATGCATGTGTAATTGAGCCTTGAGAAGAATTTTTTCCTATTCGGTTCATGAGAAGATGTAACAAGTAAGAGATATCGAATATATTGTCAAGTTATTTGGTGCAATTTCTTTGTTGTTCTTTTCTCTAATGATGGAAATGATGAATCGTTGTGTGGGTATATGATGAAGGATTATGGTAGATGAATTATTTTTCTTTCTATTGATCTTATCATATATGTGTTTTCTTCTAATAATTAGTATTCTCAAACATTAATTGGATTCTCACATGGCTAATGTATTATTACTAGGCCTGTGGTATAGGATTATTGTTTGCATGTTTGAGCAATGGGTTATCCCAAGATCAACCTCTTCTGCAGTAGTTAAATTTTCTCTCATCTTGTTTCTTGGATATTTTAGGTTAAAATCTCAGCTAGCGGTCGAGTGCTCACACGGTTAATGTATTATTACTAGGCCTATGGTAAAATATTGATGTCTGCATGCTGGAGTGAGGGTTATACCGAGCCCGGGCTTTCCCAGTCATTAGACTTCCATATCGTTGTGTGGTCAAGTTTGTTTATACTGGTTTTTCCTCACATTTATCCTAACTAAAGAGAAAATACCAAAAGAGAAAATCCCAACTGAAGGAGATGTCTTCACAAGAAAACATAAATCCCATCGATTAAATTGGCCGGATTGCGGGATCTGGAGAACCATTCCAATCACAAACGCTACAGAGTCTAGTTGGGCCTCGGTGGTGGGTTTCGTTCCTACTGTTGAAGAAGGGATTTAAGGCCCATAAACACCCTGTTGATGAACACAAGTGACACACCATTAACTGGAAGGTCAGATCCAAACCGGGGTTGTCTAATTAACCCAATCTGTTTGGAATGAAATGACCTGATGGGTTTAACGACTCCGTTGGCCATATAAAGTCCTAAAATGATAAAAGAAATAAACTAATCTAAGGCTATGATACTAAGAATATAAGTTTACTAATTACAAGTGTTCAAATAGAAACATGAATATGTACAAATGATTATAAACAATCTATATACAGCTTGCAAGGTTTACTTGAAATCTTGTGAAATGGACGTTCTTAAAAGTGTTTCTAAAAGAGATAAAGAAAGAACATACATTTTTCTATTTTTTTTTTAATGTTTAAAGATTTAAAACTAATAAATACTAAGCAAATACAGCTGAAACAATCATACATAAACAGTCAAAGCTAATTCATGCAATCATCATTTCATT
The DNA here is from genome assembly GCA_900067695.1 of Picea abies. Lineage (NCBI taxonomy): Eukaryota > Viridiplantae > Streptophyta > Pinopsida > Pinales > Pinaceae > Picea > Picea abies. The sequence goes on along the minus strand of CBVK0101971144.1, from coordinate 373 downwards.
AATGAATAACTTATCTAAATAACACAGAGACTAACCTATAATTGATCAACGAAACTGAGTTTATCATCCTATGTTGTTTGAGCTCCTATTTGTCTTGCCTGTAAGGGAAGCCTGTGATAGAATAGTACTAGTACTTCTAGAATAAATTCCAAGACGTGTTTGATGTGTTGGAGTGAGAATATAATAGCAGAATGATAACTATAAAAATCTTGTGATCTTATGATATTTAATAACTTAGAATAAAAGGAAACTCAATTCAAAGTATTAATATTATCCACCATTTAATATCTAGCATAAATCAATAATAATCAAATGACAGATCAATCACAAATACAAAATGGAATAACAAATTATGGACAACATCTAAATACTT
>CBVK0101971100.1:0-16818 GCA_900067695.1 Picea abies | reverse complement strand
CAGATCAAATAAATTCTATGCACAGAAGGAAAATACCGTCATCTTAGTCTAGTAGAAGAGAATCCCACTCATATCAGACTCTGCATTGAACCCATGAACCCATGAATCCATGTGCGTCACCAAGAGCTGAGGTAATATCAAAATATTTGTCAATTATAGTTGGTGAAGGAAGTAAAAATAGTACTAAAAGTAGTCAGGTACATCCATTCATAATCAATTAGTAGCATCAAGAAGGAATACCATGCAAAACATGATGGTGGGAGTAGATCCCACTTTAAGAATGCCTCTCTTTCAAGGGGGTGGTACAAAATATATAAAACAACATTTGTTTATTTTTGAAACGATATGGGATGTGAAAAACGTCCAGGACGATGATGTGAAGATTGCGCAGTTGGAAACAACCTTTAGAGAATGCGCACAATTATGGTATATGAAATATCAAAATACTACACCTGCAGGACAAACTAGAACATGGGTGGATGAAATACAAGCTCTATTGAAAGAGTTTGTGAAACCTAAGTCCAAGTTGCGTTGAATTACAAAGATGAAGGAGATTAAGAAGATAGTGAATGCGTCAGCCACAATTATGATAAAATATTTAAGATACTAAAGGGTCGGTTGAGATTCCAGATTCCATATGAACAACATAGGGAGTGGTTTATTGCATGATTGTTGCCACATATACGTTGCCCTTTGACACAACAGAACATTGTGATGCAGTCAAAAGCTATGAAATTTTAATGAAATTGGAAGCATCCTTGGTAGGAGAAAATAATCTAGGGAGGGCTCAAGTTCAATTACAGATGGTTGCGCTAACTATTCAGTTACAAGAAATTACGAAAGGAGAAGAAAATTACAAAAATGTATGGTGCACTACATGCAAAACAAAATGTCATCATAAGAATGAATGTACAACTTTCCAACAATATTTGAGAAGAGGATCCCCAAATCCATTAGGGATATGGTGTGAGATTTGCAATATGACGGGTCACCAACCTCACAGCTATCCATTGATGCAAAAATATCAGATAACGACGAGGAACCTATTTTGTAACATTTGTAAGTCAGTGGGACACGAAGAGAAGGATTGTCACACATTTGATTTGATGAGAGAGTGCACTATTGATGCATATAGAGTACAAGGAGAAGAATCAAAAGGAGGAGCTCTATAGTATAATACTCCACGAGGCTATTATCAAGGAGGACGAGGAGGTTTCAAAGGCCTTGGAAGAGGATGATTTGGTAGAGGAAGAGGACCTATTATATGTTATAACTATAATCAGCATGGACACTTGGTGTGAGAGTGTCATAACCCTTTCACAACATGTTCTTATTGCAGAGTGCTAGACCAAGTGACAAAGGATTTCCCAAAATTGATCACAAAATGGAAAGAAAAGAGGAACATAAATGTACAGATGATAACAACCAAAGAGTGTGACGGGAAACCTAAGGTAGCAATGGTTATGCGGGGAGGGATGAGAATTAGAGCTAATGCAATGGACCAAGGGAATATAATCCACCAATGGGAAATGAAATAAATAGAGCATTCTCCATTGTTTGATCCTCGAAAAGAGAAAGAGACCTACTAGAACTAAGGTAGCAATGGTTATGCGGGGAGGGATGAGAATTAGAGCTAATGCAATGGACCAAGGGAATATAATCCACCAATGGGAAATGAAATAAATAGAGCATTCTCCATTGTTTGATCCTCGAAAAGAGAAAGAGACCTACTAGAAAGAAAGAAAAGAATTAGTTGGAGTAGAATGGATAGCATCAACTTCGACCGTGCCACCTTTGTATGATAGATCACCAGTGTATGATATGCCTCTAGTCTATTACCATTTAGAAGAGCAAGTTGAAAAGGTAAGTAAGTTGAAAAGTTTTTAAGAAGTTTATTATAATTAATGAAGGATGAGTCTGCTTTGAGTATTTTGCACAGAATGATTGACCATTGTGCACAAGAGAAAGAGATTCCTATCACACACCGAGTAGTTAATTAGGTGTGATAGTAGCGATAGAGAAGGGCATATAAGGTGTACAAATGAACTGGGTGATGTTCTTAGTAAACCAGTTCTTGATAGACTATAGGGAAGCTCAAGACAAAGGTGCAAAGTTTCATTACACATGGTTGTTAATAATGATAGCATTGGTGGCTTGGAGGGAGCCAAATGACACTTAGTTTTTGGGAGCTATGAGGAAGCCAAGTTTAGCAGTAAGATACGAAAACTTGTGGCATATTGTGCATAAGGAGAGGTAGATAGATAAAAACATTACATTCTATATATACAAATAAGTAATTCGGATGAGTATCCAGAAGACACCATGCATACTATCACAGGTAGTAGAAGCATACAAGGGGATTTCTCACTTCAAATCTAGGAGACATCACATGTACATTCAGGCCAAGAAGGACCTAGAGTAGCAGTGGCTGCCATGTAGATACAAGTTGTCAAAGGTTGACATGGGATAGATCAGAGAATACTAGGAGGATGAATGGGAAACCTCAGTACCAGAAACAGAGCAGCCAAAGAAACAACAACCAGAAATAGAAGAAATAGGAGATGATGAAGAAGAAGAAGAACATGAAGGGGAAGGAAATGGAACATGTGACACACACAAGACTATAACATGCCCTCGTGAGAAGTGGAAGGAAAAATATAAAGAGAAATAAATACCACAATGAAAGAAGAGGAAAGCAATCAAGCAAGTGGCCATTCGGGCCCTATCAGAGGATGACATAGAAAATATTATATATCAAGTGAAATAGGTTACTGAGGAGGATTTTGAGCAAGTGACGCAGAAGCAATAAGAAAGGTACTCAAAAATGAAAGAACAAATTATCGCACTATGACATATTTTGGACATAATCAGGATTGTGCAAGTCAGAACAGGCAAACAAGAGCATATGGAGAGCACAACAAATACAACTAAGGTGCAAAAGATGAAATCCCACCCATCTACAACATTATGAGAGTGACGATGTGTATTAGAGCATGAAAGACATATGATATTTTAGAGGCACATGAATTTGTTTTAGGAGGTCATTATGTAGGAAAAGCAATAGCTTAAAATCTTTTTCATGCAGTATTATAGTGGCCTACCATTCATAAGGATGCTAAGGAATTTTGTCATAGTTGTGACCTTTGTTAGAGACTTGGGAATCCTTCCAGGAGAGATGAAATGCTGTTAGTACCATAATTAACATTACAAGCCTTTGATAAGTGGGTAGTTAGCTTTGTTGGGATGATCACTCCACAAACGAAGAGATCAGGAGATAGATACATCATTACTACGATGAATTATTTAACTAGATGGGATGAGGTATAGCCAGTCAGAGATTGCATCGTAGAGACAATTGCATAATTTTTGTTTGAAAATGTGGTTACAAGGTTTGGAGTCCCAAGGATACTTATGAGTGATCAGGGAACTCATTTTCTAAAAAAGATGATTGTATCTTTGACAAAGGAGTTTCAGATTCATCATCAAAAGAACACACCATACCATTCTCAGGAAAATGGAATAGTAGAAGCGTTCAATAAGATCCTGGAACATGTGTCGATGAAGGTTTGTAATGTAAGTCGGGATGACTGGGACTTGAGGATTCTACCAGTGTTATGGGAATATAGGAATACAAGTAAGAAGATGATAGGACAAACTCCATTGAGATCAACGCATGGACAATATTTTTTTATGCATATGGAATTTATAGTACCGATTTTGTGCATTGTTGCATTGACAGAACTTACAAATTTGGGCACAGTGGAGAAGAGACTATCAGAACTAATGGAATTAGAAGAAGATCATTTTGTCACAGGTTTCCATCAATAGGTTCAGAAAGTGCACGAGAAATCATGGAATGACATGCACATCAAACAAAAGACATTTCAGACAGGAGACTTAGTGTTACTCTATGATAGCAAGTTTTTGCAGAACCCTAGAAAGTTCCATATGCACTAGATGGGCCCATATGTGATAAGGTTTGTAACATAGGTAGGTGTTGTTCAGTTGGAGAAATTGAATGGTGAATTTATGGAAGGACTAGTTAATAGTAGTCCATTGAAACTATATAGGGAGAGTCGGGCTTCCGTGCACTAGTATCAGTGCGCAAAACGTGTACCATAGTACTTGTATTATAATGTATTATAGGAAGAAAAAGGAAAAGAAGAAAAAAAATAAAGGATGTTGAGATAAGAGATAGAAGGTTGAAGTTAAGCAAGGAGATAAATAAAAAAAATGTTGCAAAGATGTAGAAGACAAAATGATGGTGTGCAGGAATAAGATTGAAGTGCGACAAAGATCTGAGAAGAAGGAAGGAAATTGTTTTAAGAATATCCATGATGGGATATGAATTCAAGAGCGAACATGATGGTTAAGTAGTGGCGCCATGTCGTCATAAATGAAAAACAACAAGAGGATTTTGATAGGATGGAATATCTAACTTATGATGCACGAGAGGATATGAAGTTAATGAAGCATTGAGGCAAGAATCGAAGGTGAAAACAAGTGTATTAGACTATAATATCGGGCATGAATAGGAATAAAAACATCTAGCGAAAGGTGATAAAAGAAGCTGAAGGGTGGACAAAAATAAGTAATTTTCATTTGAGTTTTTATTGAGAGCAGAGCAACAGGACCGTGCACATAAGTTAGTGATGTTGTAGGAGGAAGAGTTCCAAGTAGCATGGGAACTAGTAGCTATGCAAGGGGTCGCAAAGAAGGAAACACAAGACAATGAAGAGAATATGAAGACTCATATTACAATAGAGATAGCAGAAGAAATCTTGCAGCAGGACACACAAGTCAAAGAAAAGGTCGTGACCAAATGAGAAACATTTCACAAGTTCCTAGCAACATGGAAACATGCCTAAAGTGGCTCGGGACAAGCCACAGGTGAGAGTTGGGGGCCTCTATATGAAGACTCATATTACAATAGAGATAGCAGAAGAAATCTTGCAGCAGGACACACAAGTCAAAGAAAAGGTCGTGACCAAATGAGAAACATTTCACAAGTTCCTAGCAACATGGAAACATGCCTAAAGTGGCTCGGGACAAGCCACAGGTGAGAGTTGGGGGCCTCTTGGAGCAGGTCATTTTGGGTAATTTTTGGGAATCATGTAGGTAAAGATCGCACGATAAGTCAGTAAAGGAGTAGTGCATGCAGAAGATAGTTAGCACAGTTTCAGGAGTCAGGGTGCAAAATATAGATGTTAGTTAGGAGTTTTGGGACATGTTGTCCACCTTGTAATGGGCTAATCCCTAATGCAATACTATAAATATGGGTTTTTTGGTAGAAAAGGGGGATGGTTAGTTATCCGTGACCAATAGTTCATTGTTTGGGTATTGACGATTCGAGTGGTTGTTTTGTTGTGTTGATGAGTATGAGTTGAGTTGAATATCAATTTAGAGGTATGTCTGCATTGTAACATATAGAAACTTGGGCGTGTTTGGGTTTTAACTAAAGATTATTGTGTGAGCGTAGTGGACACTGATTGTAAGAAATGAAGATGAATGAGTATTATAAGAAACCAACTATTGTTGACGTAGCCCAGTTGGGGTCAACCACGTTAAATTCCCTTGTTTTGACATGATTTCTATCATGATGTGTTAGTTTGTTCTTTTTATTGTGCACATGTAGTAGATTCTTAATGGTTAATATGAATATGTATCTGAGGGTTTCGTGCACTTGTTGAATGGTTAAGTAGGATGAATCTATCATATGTTCCTACATTGTTATGATTTCATGCATGGGATAAAAGAACGAATATTAAGTGAATGGTTAGGATGAATTACTCATATTCCCCCATGACTGCAGAAACCTAGTTTCTGTAGTCCCCATAGGTACCTCGGGTGATACTTCACCTACTTGTGGGTGATTTCGAGAGGGTCGATATATTTAGGGTTTTGTCAGGGAATCAATGTTGAAACCCGAGTCTGCCCACTGCACGCCAATAGGTGTTGATAAGGGAGAAGATTAGGGGAAATACTACTAGGTAAAAGTGGGATGGAATGATCATGGGGACCATGAGAAGGTGGGAGTCCTTGAGGGTTTTCAAAAACATAATGGTTTTTAGAGAGGATAAGGTTCACATAGGGATGAATGGTTGGGGAGGGAGTCTCAACTTCTTGAATGGCATGGAACTAGGAAATAATTCCAGAATGACCCTTTTTGAGGAGTTTTTCCATTTGATGTGAACCGACGATCTTGGGGGAACCTATCATGATGCCTTGGAGCTTGTAGAGTTACCCATTTTGTTGGAAGCCCATGTATAATTTCTTGAAATCCATGGTAATGGGGCCTAGAGTGCATAACCAATAAACACATAGAACAATGTTGCAACCCCCCATTTCAATGGAAAACACGTGGTATTTCAAAGAATAATCACCAATTTGTACGCACAATTTTTCACAACAATCCCCACATTTCATGGAATCTCCATTAGAAATCATGATTTGAAAGTTATTGACTGCATGGATATACCAATGGGTATCTTGAGAAATTCATCGATGAATAAATTTATGGGTGTTTCCATCGTTGATGTAGTGTTCCCCACTACCAAACCCATACAAATTTAAAATTGATGATACCATTAAGCTAAATGCATCTAACAACAATTCCAAAACACGGATGCAACTAAATTAACATTCACACAGTTGCATACAAGTGCTTAAAACCTAGAGTAAGCACAAAAACAATAATCCCATAATTAAATGCAAGCATCGAGGATTTACATGCACTAACAACATTATGAACGTAACCAATTATACAATACACAATAAAATATAATTTACTCAAGAACAAAGTATATGCACAACAAATAAAACCTAGAAATATAAACAATGTGATAGAGATAAACACCTTTTTAAAAAAACCAAAGGTGCAACCGACTATAGGAGATGGACCTTCCACCCAACCATAGATTTTTTTCTCCAAATATCAACAACAAATCACACCTGAGTTGATGCTACAAATCCACAATAAAGGGTGGTCTCTCCATTGTCCACTCACAACCAACTTTTACCCACAACAAACTAATTTTTCCTACAACAATCCCAATCCTCCATATCTCTTCCCCTAAAATTTTACAAACCAAGGAAATGTAATCCCCCTTCTTTGCACATAGTCCCTCAAGCCTTCTAAATTTACTCCAGGGATCCAACACATGTTGGCTAGGAATCTCTCTTGATGGGGACTACATGGATGTCAACTGCAAAGAAAACTGCCTAGCAGGAAGCTCACTGATGGTGGGGTAATTTCTCTCACACAATCTCACTCTACCCACCTAACAAGATATTTCTTCATGCATTTGGTAGATCAAAAAAAAATACCACCATGCCCACTATGGTTTCATTCAATATTCCATGATCTTCTCTCCCTTTCTATCCAAAAAACACATTGTAAAAACTCCTCTCCTTTTTCCATAACAATTTCCTTTTTTCTCCCAAGCAAGTTGAATCTCACTCTCCCCAATGTTGATTGTACTTCATACACATGTTCTCAATAACTAATGGATGGGACTTCCTACACCCACCCTCTTACATGTATTCAATGATTGGGATCTCATACACTCAAGGGGAAAAAATAGAAGGTTCACTCAAAACAATAATTTTAGGAATGCTTTGGGATTTAAGACACATGAATAAAACCCCTTAGACCCCTCTTCTTTTGTGGTAAACACAACCCCCATGACTTTGTCCATGTCCATCTATAGTCAACATAACTTTTTATTTATTATGTTTAATATATAATGTTTACATATTACATCCATTGGCCCACAATGATATATCATATCTACATTGTACATCACTAAATTGGGGATTAAAAATAGGGATGTTACATTCCCCACCCCCCACAATTTTGCACCGTCCTCGATGCACAACACAATATCAATATACATGTACAAAAATTACATCATAATACTTAGAATTCTTGCAAGTTCACAACTCCCACAACAATTCCAACCATATATCTCTTATTCCCCTCAACCTGCACAACCCAAAGAATGTGTACCCCCTTCTCTACACCACATTCCCTTGACTGTGCCATTCCCCTTCTAGGTATCTAGTGCAAGTTGGCTAGGAAACCCCGAGATGTGGTTCCAATAATTTCAGCTACCAAAATGGAGCCTTTCACACTTATATACAAATGCACATTTATTTTTCCTCAAAATTTGCAGGTACTCTTCTCGGATGGTATTCGCGTGCTCCCATGTAGTGTCTTTAGGACCGTAGTAGGTACATTGAAACTTTACCAAGAAAATATATTTGTTTATGAGAAATTTGAATTTCCAGTCTAGGATGCACTAATTTGTAAACTGTCGTGGATATTCCATTAGAACAGTTCGTTACAATAGATATGATAGATAAAATTGAAATCTACACTATGAAGGTTAAATTCTTTTAGATTCTAGAATCTTTAGTTACTGATTTTGTGCATATGTATGAAATATATAATATGCATAAAATAGAGAAAAGTAAAATACAATCATACACCATCCACAAAATAAAACAAATATTTTCTCTAGGAAACCCTTACGAGGGAAATCCCAACTAGAAGGTGGGGTTGCTCTGCTCTCTTTTCTTTGGTATGGAAATAATGAAAGTATAAAGAAGGCAATCTCTATGGAGTTACTTGAGACCCATGGCATGCTAGGATGATACAAAACATTAACCCCCTCTATTATTCTTTGTAATTTCCCACTCTCGGTTGTTCTTCTCTTCAATGGAACAAAATACAATAACAGAGAATGGAACCCCTTCTCCTCCTAGTGGATTGGTATTTGACATAGCCCAATAGCCATCTAGGGTTAGGGTTTTGATTTCCTAAACCATCGATTGTGATAAGGTTTTTGTAACACAACCGACCCTTGAGTATCTTTCCTAGGGATGGGGCATCAAAATTTCGCTCACCTTAACATCTCAAATTCTTTTTCTGAGGTCTTTATCCTCTTCTACTTACCCGTACTATTCTAATGACTGCTACCATGCTCAAATACGATCTTTGGGTTGCAAGTTATGGCTTCCCAAAGTTATTTGAGATTTCATTGGTTGAGAGCCATGTGGAATCCACGTGAATCCACCTCACATGTATTGTCTCCAAGTTCCTTCATCCACGGTGGAAGTCCATCCACCATCCGATCCCATGACTAGACTCAATCTTCGTCGAACACGTAGGCCAATAGGAAATTCAACAATTCAGCGCTAAACGCCTCCTTAATGTCTATGCACGAGACCTTCCGAAGTCTCGAAGTCTCAAAGTCCCATAAGCTTGCCATGCGCTTCTGACCTTCGGGCCTTTTGGGTCTCTCTATAACACTACACCTCAAATCCTCTAGAGTCCCGAAGTCCCAAAATCCCAGAGTTCCGGTCACTTCACCAACCACTTTGACTAGGTAGACACGTACCATGGGATGACATGTAGAAGGTCCATGGGTGACATGTGTTACATTCCAATAGGCATATAGGGTCTACGAAAAGCACAAATCGAGCTAACATGTGGCACAATGATCATGGGTCCATGTCACCTTGGTGATGTCGTCTTGCCATGTCACACCAAACTAACAACCTTCTAACATCCCTCAAATCTAACGGTAGAGATCCGGTCACGTAGATCCATAGATCCACGACTAACATTTCTTCTCGATTCTGGGCTTTGGGAGTTTTGCGATGCAAACTCCTCTTTTCTCCCGCAGTTGGTCAACATCGGGATGACCACAACATAGATCTGACGGTTAGGAAAATTCTCGAAGCATCCTCAAATTGATGACTCTAATTACTTCGAGCTTCAGAGCTTATCGACACACCACACCTCAAATTACCTGGAGTGCCCAATATCTGGACTAAAGGATCTATCACCACGCATCCCCTGTATATCGACGACTAAGAGGGATCCCTATATCTACGGTCCTGGTCACTTTGCAGCTCTAGCCTTCGGGGATTTTGGCTTTACTTCCACTCCATTCTCCCGAAACATGACTTCATCGAAGTACCGTGTGCGGGTCCCTCCTCCTGAATGATCGGACAGTAGGCGGGGTTCCTGACGATCTCCCCCAAATCTACGGCTCTCCTTTTCTTTATAACTTTGGCGTTCGGTGTAATTTCCCAAGGCCAAGCCCCAATTGTAATTGTGAATGTAACATTTTTTGTAGGATGGTGAGCCAAGTATTTATAAGCTGGTAGGATTATGTGTTTATTAGGCCGAAGATCCTAGATGTTAAAGGCCAGGAGCTTGTTTTGTACATGTAAATATTCATATTATTAATATAAATGGCATCACTGCATTTAGACCAACCACGAAGAAAGAGTATGGGGGACTAAGCTCCACTAGGTTGGGTAAGGGAAGGGGGTTGAGATGATGGATTGAGAGGCTAAGATTAAGAGCTTAAGTCCAATAGAATAACATAGATATTATTATTCTAAATGCTATGAGTGGGATATGAATATATCCTAAGTTAGTTTGGAAAGAGGGTACAACTTCCAAATGGAGAGGAACGCGCTTCATGAGAACCATGTGTCAACTCAGGCACATGCAATATAAGTGAGAATTTATACGATTTTGGTCTTCTCTTGGCCATTTTTGCACCAGTGCACCTAACAAGCACCGAGTACCATGGTATGCCTTGTTGAATTCCTGAACCACACCGAAACTCTACAATAGAACCAAATTGACACCCCTGCTACACCTGTGCTCTTGGGGGTTGCCCTCATTTTTTCTTGTTTGTACCGTTTCCCACGTCCAGTTTCTATTGCTGCCATCACCATGCCCATGTGTTGAGGAGCGAGAGTGAATAAGTGGTTTTTCAGGCTTGTGGTTGGAAGAAGTAGGTTGTCAAGCATGTGAGAAACTCTCTCCAGGTGAGAGAGTGTGATGAGGAAGTGATTTCTCCTGGAGGGAGTCCAGTAGCAGCTACAGATCTTTGAGAATTCCTGATCTGACCTATTTCTTAAGCCTAAGGAAAGGGAGGTGTAGCAACCAATGGACTATTGGATAGTGAAGGTGTACACTCCTGGGGTGGGACATGCGTGTGGGGAGTGAGAGTCTATGAGCTGTGGGTGTAAGTGACTCCTTGGAGGAAATCCTTCTTGTTGTACAATGCAACTTCCTGTTGTCCTTGCCTAGCCTAGGAATCCCTTGCCCAATGGAGTTTGGTCCCAGCTCGGGGGTGACCCACTGCTGAGAGTGATGAGAAATGTGGTCTAAGGCTGGGAGGTTCGTGGAAGGTTTGCACGCAGTTGGTATACTTCAATTAAATGATAAGTACCATTTCCAAGTTTGGTTACATGTTATGTGTTTATATATGTTGTTATATTTATGGGTTTTGTCTGTGATTATTGCATGTATGCTTTTACTGTTATTTCTGCATTATGCTGTGTGATAGAAGAACGTAAGTCATGTGTTAAATTTGTATGTGTTATTGTCTTTTCCTCAAGAATATGTGTATGAAAAGAATGTTTATGCTTGGTTAAAATTGCATTATATATATATGTAGATTAGAGTATAATAGTTTTCTGGAGTAGAATGGCCTTCCCTGGGTGGTTGGGGAGTGATGTTTCCAGAACTATTGGTGGTCAAGGATGTTAAAAATTAGTATCAGAGCAGTAAGGAAAATATACAGTTGATTAGGTAGCGTTACCCGGTAGGGCCTGGATGGTCGAGGACGTCACAAATTGGTATCAGAGCAGTAAGGAAAATATACATTTGATTAGGTAGCATTACTAGACAGGGCTTGGATGGCTGGGGATGTCACACAATCCATGATGGATTTAATCTTGTCAAGATCAACTGCCAAACCTTTCTCAAAAATAACATGGACTAAGTAATGGGCTTGTGTCTGGAAAGAATCACACTTACTAATCTTAGCATAAAGATGATGTTCTCTTAGTACTTGGATTACTAGATTGATATGTTCTTCATGCTCTTCCCTATTCTTGGAATAGATCATGATATCATCAATGAAAACCAACACAAACCTATCTAAAAAAATTCTGAATACATTATTCATTAAGAACATAAAAGTGGTTGGTGCATTGGTAAGACCAAATGGCATCACCACAAATTCATAGTGACCATATCTTGTCATAAATGTTGTCTTGTGGATGTATTCATCTTTAATTCAGACCTGATGGTATCCAGAACTCAATTCAATCTGGGAGAATATGGTAGCACCCCTTAATTGGTCGAAAAATTCATTTATCCTTGGCAAGGGATACTTATTCTTGATGGTCATCTTATTGAGACCTGGTACCTCTTTTGGGAATACATATTTATATTCTCTTAATATGGGATAGTTCTCTAGGATGGGTTTGTCATTCTCAATAGAGTTTAGTACTTGTATTGCATACAAGGGACATCCCTTTCTGCAATACTTATTCACTTGGAGGGATAATATTTGTCTCACTGAGACATGCTTTTGAATCCTTTGTAGAGTTACTCTTCTTCCTTATTAATTTTAACACTCAAATTTTTTACTATAACAATCTAGCTTGGTTTTGTGGGCAGACAACCATTCCATGCCAATAAGCAGGTCATAAGATCCTATAGGAAGTATGTTTATGTTTTATTGGGTGGGTAACCCACTCATGAAAAATTGGCATGCTGGTATGACCTATGTTACTTTTCATTTGGTTCCAGTGGCTAGTTGTACCAACCATGATTTAACATGTTTAACTTTATAGGAAGTATGTTTATGTTTTATTGGGTGGGTAACCCACTCATGAAAAATTGGCATGCTGGTATGACCTATGTTACTTTTCATTTGGTTCCAGTGGCTAGTTGTACCAACCATGATTTAACATGTTTAACTTGTTGCAATTTACATTTCTCAATAGTTTGAGGGGAAACATAACTCAAATTAGAACTAGGGTCAATTAAAATGGAAACAAGATGGTTGGAAATTGTACCTTCCATATCCACCACTACAGTTTGGTGGTCAACTTGTATATTATCCAAGGTTGCATAAATTTGTGGTAGGATCCTAGCCACATCATTGACTGTGGTAGCCTATTGGATGTTGTAGACCCTCCCAAGGTTCTATTTCCTATGTGGACAGTCCCTCAACAAATGTTCCTCTCCAAAACCCCAACATTTCAAGGGTTCTCTCTTCATGTTATCAGTCTTACTTGGAGCTTCTCTGAATGGTTTTTTTCCACTCTGGGATGGAAAATTTTGTTGATACACACTTTTGGTAGGAAGGCTCATCTTAGAGCTCTTACCAGGGTTCCTAAATTTCGAGGGTTTAAACCCCTTCTTATTGAATTCTCGATTTTTTTTCTTCTTCCAGTCTTCATGGGGTTCTGTTTTAGTATTGAATTTCTCATAGAAATACCTTTCTTTTAGACTAGTATATTCTAAGGTCTTTGGCTCATCAAACTCAATTTTTTCTGGGTAGGACTGAGGTAAGCCACTAATAAATTTTTGCATATTTTCCTTTTCATCCTTTATGTAGGGAACATACCTCATCAACTTGAGAAGTTTTTTGATACACTCATCTATGGTGAGTTCTCCCATCTTGAGTTGATAGAACTCCTTGGTCTTTCCATCAACATACTTTTTTGATAAGTACTTCTTCTTGAAGTATTTCTCAAATTGTTTCCATGAAAAGTCCTTCTCATGGACTCCTTTCACATTCCTAAGGTCCTCCCACCAAATGGAAGATTTCCTATTCAGGTTGAAAATGGCTATCTGAGCCTTTAATTTTTTAGAGTAGTCATGGACTCTGAAGTACTTCTTCAAACTGAGTAGCCAAACTTCTTCTTCTTCCCCCTTCTTAATCTCTCCATCGAAGGTGGGTGGTTTGGATTTCTTGAATTATTCAGGGTCACAACTCTTGGAATGTTTCCTCTTCTTTCCTCTCATCTAAGAATGGGAACTAGTTTTTCCACTAGAAGATTCCTTGGAGTTGTCAGTGTCCTCGCCAAAGGAATATTCCATTGGATGTCTCTTGGCTCCATGTTGGGTCTTCTTTGAGGTTCTCCTTCTAGTGTGGCCACTTTCAAGACCATGCTTATGTATCTCAGGTGGAATTGGAGTTTTCTTAGTATGATTCTTATCCACATGACTGGAAGCTAGACCATGTTTCATTTTCCTTTGTATATATGATAGACTTTGCAGTAGGACTACGTTAATTTTTGTCTTCTTTTCTTGCTCCTTGATCAACCTTTCATTGTCATCCTTATAACTCTGTAATTATGCCATGACGCTTCTTATGTTTTTGACCAAATTTGGAGGGGTTTCCACCACCCTCCTTTCATTAGATTATTCCTCTCTATTGTGGGATCTCTCCCCCAACTCTTGATGTGTCACCATTCTTTACATTGTAGTTCTCCTATTTTTCACTGACTTCTTGAGTGATGATAAAAAAAAATTTGTTAGTTAATAATCTACCAATTCATGAACAACACATATCATTGCAAGGTGAAGTCAGTTCTTTATTTGGAAACATTAGAAACCTATAGTGCAGACTTCCAAAACATATATCAATAGTAGAAGGGGGTAAGGTAGGGTGTTACCCCATAAAATCTACCAATTCATGAACAACACATATCATTGCAAGGTGAAGTCAGTTCTTTATTTGGAAACATTAGAAACCTATAGTGCAGACTTCCAAAACATATATCAATAGTAGAAGGGGGTAAGGTAGGGTGTTACCCCATAAGTTCTCTAATACTATATATATATATATTATGCGACTCATGCATGAGACTAAGTAGGCCAAGTGTTGTTTCCATGCTCTGATACCAATTTGTAACATGCCCAACCCATAAATACCTTTTCTAGGGATGGGGCATCAACTTTTCGCATTTTTTTATTGAGAAAAACCATCTTATTCTCCTTCTTCTAAGTTCACATCTACCATTATGCGCCTAAACCAGCTAGCGGGGTCCTCCTTATGACCTCGGGCTGAAAATCGAGAGCTAAGAGTTTGTTTAGCAAAGGTTTCAACACTTCGGAATTCCCGGGCTTCGGGAGTTCCAATGATGTTGTTGAATTTCCCACGGAGGAAATCAATGGTCCACATCCTCTGCCGATATCCTATGGTTAAAAAGGGGCTCAACATACGACACAAAACTCTCCTTTTTCCTAATCCCCGAGGTTCTAAAATATCACCATGTGGACATAGCCCTTCAATGATCGATGATCGACGTTTAGTGTTGAATGTCCTATGTTTCAGTGTTTCAACTATCGATGGTCATCATTTTTCTGTCGACAGTCGACGACTGATGATCATCGTTGGACCTTCCTGTATCAAACTACACTCAAACCTTATGAATTCTTGCCACGTGGCTTGGGCCCTTCGATGATTTACGTAAAACGTTCATATATGGTACCACACCCTAAAGATTTCGAACTCCAAAGTTATCCAAACTATTGGGGTCCCGACTATGTCACCAACCACATTGGTAAGATGGGTATGAACCAATAGATGACACCTAGTGAGGGTTGAGGGGTGACATGTGTCCTCATCACGGGGGTGACATATGTCCTCTTCATGGGGGTGACACATGTCATTATTTAATAATCGTAAAGGGTATGTGAATCGACAAAATATGGGTGACACGTGGCACCTTGGTTGTGGGTCCACGTCACTGGGGATGACATCGGTGAGCTTCGTCATCCCCTGTCATACGATTGGTATTCACCCATGTGGATCTATAGATCCACAATCCTCGTTACTTTGCGGCTTTGATCTTCAGCACTTATTGAATCCTCTCGACATAAATTCATTGAAGAGATAAGTATATGGACTCTTGGATTTGGTTCCACACATCCTCTTCCTATAAATGACTGAGATTTATTTTTACATTCGTGACTTTGATGGTTTTCACACCATGAAAACCCTTGGCCAAAGTCCTCCGAGGCACGAAGTCTTTGGACCACGAGATCACTTTCCACGTAACCATTCATCCAATGGTCCTCCCTACTTTGATAGTCTAGTATTTGAGAGTTTGACGTGTATCTCCCAACTTTCCCTCCAGAATAGGCTGGATTCATCGCCACATGTACCTAGAATATACAGCTATGATTTAATTCAGCTTTCAGAGCTCTAGGGAAACTCACGTGTCCCTATATCACCAAATACCCAGAATCCCAAATAATCATTGATCTATGGACATGTGTCCCTCCCTTTTCAATGGTTCATATTTACTCCGCAACTTTGGGATTGAGGAGTTTCAACACTAGAAAGGTTGAGAGAGATCCATACTAGATCCCTAGATCAACGACTCTTGTCGATTCACAACTTTGGCCTTCGACTATTTTCGAGGATCATGGAGTCACAAGTCCTGAAGTCCCAAAGCCAAAAGAGATAGCTCCTTTTCAACGACTCTTGTCGATTCACAACTTTGGCCTTCGACTATTTTCGAGGATCATGGAGTCACAAGTCCTGAAGTCCCAAAGCCAAAAGAGATAGCTCCTTTTAGACTAGCGTAGTGTTCCTAGGCCCTGATCACATGGGTCTCTTGGAAAACATTATGGGATAAGCGCAAATCCTTTTTGCAGCAAAGGTTTTAAGGGCATGGGCACGAGACCTTTGTCAGATGGGTGAATAGTCTAAGGGAAAAATTCCTTCTCCCACCGAATTGAACTTCACATTCCCACTAAGGTAAACTTCAAAGGTTTGGTAGGACTTAGACGTTTCCAGTCAATCCTACCCCATCTTTCATACAGATTCGCATCTCATAACTATCTAGTAGAAAAACTGAGATAAAGTGAAAGCCATGAAGTATAACAGTTTATAGAAGAAAAAGAGCCTATCTAATAACTGTTCAAATACTAATAACTATTCAAATACTACAAGACTGAATCATAAACACAAACATTTC
>CBVK0101971073.1:0-18381 GCA_900067695.1 Picea abies | reverse complement strand
AATTTTCACATGCAACTCTATGTGACTAATTTTTAGATCTGAAAATTACTTTGTAGTGAACTAACAATGAAACCCTAGTTGTTATCACTGGACAATTTAACACTGAAAATTATTGACTGAAAATATATGCAGCAAAAACAACAAGATCATAGATGAATAATCATATATGAGACACAAATTTCTAATCTATAACCTTGTTAATTTCATAAAATATGAGGGCAAAATGAACCCTTCCAACCAATACAAATGCACCAAAAATATGAGGATAACCTTGTCCTCCAATAACCATACAAATAAGAAATCCAAACCTCAACAATATCCCTGGAAATTTCCTCTTCCCACATATCTATTGCAGACCACCTGTACAACCCGTTCATGTCACCTGTTAGAATGTATGGACCTACTCCTGCCCAGAAAACTCTATACACGATTCACCTTACTACAATCCGCGTACATACACGATTGTGCCCACTGCAACCCGCATATACGTGACTCACCTTCCTACAACCCATGTACATACACTACCATGCTCTTTGCAACCCACATGTGTATGCGGTTCCTCCCTGTGCAATCTACGTACAAGTATATAAAACTTGTATGGACACCTCCATACAATTTTCTCTCTGTGAATTCCTCTCTCCAAGGCCAGATTTTCCACCCTTGCATAATTTTCCTTTGCTTAAATCACCAAGTATCTGAGCACAAGTGAAGACTCACTTATGCTAACTCCATCCTTGCATAATGAACTTTCTTCTTTATATACAAGTCCAATGAGTGATGTTAGGAACCCCTTCTAAACTCAACAATTAATTAAAATAATTTATTCCTCTTTGTCGGTGTGACACCTCATCAGAAGCCCACAAATCCCGTCAACTTTAACATGAGGCCCTAGCCTCTTTCCAGGGTCAATTTCACTAAAAAAAAAGGCTAATCTAGTGCCAAAAAATATTCCCACATGCTTGACACCTTGGCCTCTTGTGGGAATACATCTCGAAACTAAAATAAAAAACACTCCCTCTTAGCGAGGGAAGTATCCCATCCACCATCATCTGAATTTACCCATGTCTTCCACACTGGAAGTGACTTTGTATCCTCTACCAAAACTTTACTCCAATCCTCCTTACTAGTTTCTCCCTCTGTCTCCTCTACCAAAGCTACACTCCAATCCTCCTGATTGGTCGATTCCTATGTCACCAAAGCAGATCCTACTCTCCATTCCTCCTGAGTGGCTCCATCCTCGACCACTAAAGAAAATTATGTTGTCCAATACACCTCACTAGATGCTCCCTATGTGACTAAAGAAAATCCTACTCTCCTATCTTCTTGATTGGCTGTCTCCTCTATCATTGTATCAAAACCTACTTAAACAACGAAATCCTCCATGGAGGGCACATAGCTCCCAAAATCCTCTTTCATTTGAACCTCCTATCTGGCCTCCTCATCCCATGACACCTGTCTATTAGTCCTAGAAGATACCTTTCTCCCACTTTAACTTGAGGGGGAACTCCCTCTAAATGGTTGACTCTCCCTCTGATCCTAATGAATCTCTCTAAGATTGGGCTCCCTTTGAGTCTACATGATCCCTTTGAAACCTAACTCCCTCTAAGTTAGTACAATATCTAGAGCCATCTTCTTCCTCTGAACCTGCTGACCTCCTGTGAAGTCTAATATCCTCTGAACAATCCTAGGAGGTTTCTCCTCCCTCCTAGATATTGAGGGTTGACTCCCTATGAACTATTGATCCCTCTGAGTCGAAACTACTGGTGGGGATACCTGCCTCATCACTGGTGGAGCTACCTACTCCCTCTGAACCTGTACTACTGGTAGGGCCACCTGCCTCACCAATGGTGGAGCTACTTTCTCCCTCTGAACCTGTGCTACTAGTGGGGCCATCTTCCTCACCACTGGTTGAACTATATACTCATCCTCATTTATCTCTCTGCTACTATTGGAAATCACTTTCATAGGCTAGCCACTCAACCTATATAATTTTCCCTCCCTAACTCCAAGAACCAATGATGATACAAAGATATATCGTATGGGCACAAATAACACCTGCCCTTATTGAAATAATATATCGTATCCCTTCTTCTTAATCTTTGATTCTAAGAGAATACTCCTCCCGAGTTATGGAACCCTTAACACATTCGACACCCTCAACACCTCACATGACTTTAGTATGAAAGATACTGTACCAGATCCTTGTACTGCATTGCTTGGTTCCCATACCAATCTCCACAGACAAGTCTAAACCAGTCTCTGTGAATATGTCAAATAATTATCGCGCACTTGTTATATGGAAATATGCCCCACTATCCACTAACCAGGTCCCCCTACTAGAGACTATACCTGAAAGGGAAGAGACCAACAAGATCTCCATCTAGAACCGTTTTGCAACCTAATCAACCTCTATTGTTGATGTGTGTTTCCTTCTTCCCCATCCCCTTTGGTGTGGACACTATGAAGCATAGTTCCCAAAGTCATGACACTCAAAACATATGATCTTAATAAGATCCTTCCTCCATCTTGGCTCTAGATATGCCTCTCTCTCAAGAGAAGCACTTCTCCCAGGAGAACCTCTTTTGTATGGAGAACCTCTTCTGCCCTTCCTAGGGCGGGCTGCAAGGGCCTAGTTCTCATCATTACTACTCTTCACAACACCATCCATATCATCCTTGGACACCAACCGTGTCTCCTCCTGATTAGAATCAATCGATAGTCTATCAAAGTATGGTAACTTGTCTCATGCACAAATGCACTACAAAAATGGTTCCCAATACTTGGGAAGACCTCTCAATGGTACATTCACCAACTCGACATATTACACTATCTCGCTAATAGTTGCAAGCTGATCTCGGACCTAAGTGATATTCCTAAGGTAGTTGGAAACTATGTCCTCACTGGTCATCTTGATAATTTGAAGATGGTGCTTCAAATGTAGCATCCTTCTTGTATTATTATTTTGGTATAGACCCAACAAATCATCCTACATCTCCTTGGTAGATGTGTTCTTAGCAATGTGAGGAATCAAGTGATCCTTCACAGATTCTAGCAACACTCGCTTCACCTTCACTTCTTTCTTATTGTGAGCTGTCAATTATTGTGGATTGGTAGGAACTACAACCACACTCTCAACATACTCGTTGAGATCATTCTCTTCCAACAAAATAATAACCCCTTCCTTCCAAGCCCGAAATTTGGTTTCCCCTTCCAACCTGTCCTCAAGCTTTAATGTGTTCACCATTTTGACCTACTCGGAACAAAAACAAAAACAAGAACACGAACAACACTCCTCCAATGTTGTAGCCAATAATGTGTCTCAAGATGATCCCATTCTATTTGAATCCCAAGCTCTGATATCATGTCAATTTTCAAATGCAACTCTATGTGACTAATTTTCAGATCTGAAAATTGCTTCCTAGTGAACTAACATTAAAACCCTAGTTGTTATCACTGAACAATTTTACACTTAAAATTATTGATTGAAAATATATGCATAAGAAACAACAATATTAGAGATGAATCATCAAAACATACATGAGACACAAATTTCTATTATGTAGCCTTGTTAATTTCAAAAAAATTGAGGGAAAAATTGGCCCTCCCAACAAATACAAATCCACCAAAAATCCGAGGACAACCTTGTCCTCCAATAACCATAAAAATCAGAAAACCAAACCTCAACAATATCCTTGGAAATTTCCTCTACCCATAAATCTATTGTATACCACTTGTACATCCTGTTGACATCACCTATTATCCTGTATAGACCTACTCCTTCCCATAGAAATCTATAAGTGATTCACCATACTGCAACCCGCGTACATACACAATTGTGCCAATTGTAACCAATGTATACACGATTCACCTTCTTGCAACCCATGTACATACACTACTGTGCTCTCTGTGACCTGCATATACATGTGATTCATCCCTCTGCAATCTGCATACGAGTACATACAACTTGTATGAACATCTCCATACAATTCACTTTCTGTGACTTCCTCTCTCATAGGCTAGATTTTCCACCCTTGTAGAATTTCCCTTTGCTGAAATCACCAAGTCTTCTAGCACAAATGAAGACTCACTTATGTTAATTCTATCCTTGCACAATGAAATTTCTCCTTTATATACAAGTCCAATGAGTGATTTTAGGCACCCATTCTAAACTCAACAATTAATTAAAATATTTTATTCCTCTTTGTGGGTGTGACACCCCATCAGAAGCCCACAAAGCCCATCACTTTTCCCATGAGGCCCTAGCCTCATTATGGGGCCAATTTCACTGAAAAGAAAGGCTAATATAGTGCCAACAAATATTCCCACACGCGTGACACCTTGGTATCTTGTGGGAATACCTCTAGAAGCTACAATAAACAACATATTTAAGGCAAATGTATGTATCTATTCAAGACTCTATAACTCATTTTCAAACCTTTGATACTGTATATGAAATCATTTCCTTTATGAAATGATACATGATTTTTCTAACTACATCTCATTAGTTTAATGTTGTTAATTGAATAATGTTGGGTTCTTCTATATAAGTGTATTTATCAAAATGTTATTTATCCTCTTTGGGAGTCGATATATCTATCACTGTTGAAACCTCATCAGAACTACAAAGATGCCTTTTAAAATCTTTCTCCTATTTTGTTATGCCAATGCATTAAGATTTTTCTTTCCTATATATGAATAAATTTTGAACATTTCATTCATTTAAGACATAAATATAAAAGAAAACAAAGAAAGAGATATACTTTCATGGAAATAAATCATTCTCTTTATTCCAAAAACAATAAAGGGAAACTACTCCCACTCAATATGGAGGACAAATTATATTATTTCAACTCTATAAACTTGTTTTGGCATTGAATGTGCTAGATTCAAGATTCTAACGTCTAATGCACAAAAAAACCATAAAAGAAATTGGCAACTCCAATGGGAAGATGCATATGAGGTTTTTCATATGATAAAAATCCAAGCTACATGATTGTAAATGAAAAATTGTGGGTTTGTAGATGACTAAGAAGAAATAGGAAGAGCCATATAAGAAAATTTCGCTTAATGGTGTCCCCTTGCAAGAAAGGTGTAACTCCTTGCAATAAATAAACTAAAAATATTGATAAGTCCCCTTCGAGGTAAAATAAGAAGATGACACACTCTATTTTAAGACCCCTCTTTGATTTAGAGACTAATTTTTCAATTCCAATTTTTTTCCCATCCCAACATCCTCAACAATCACTTCCTACAAACACATCCCTTGCATCATAGTCTACAAGTTCTTTCCAAGCTACTCCTAATATTCCAATGGAAAATATCATTCAAATGCCTTGGATAGGTTCCAAACCTCTTTCTTTGAATGGGGCTCTAGGAACACTCTGACCATAACCAAGGATATCTTTCCCATTCGTAACAATGATGAATCAATTACCATTGATGAACATTTTTATTCCTTCTCATATATATGTCATATCCCCACAATTGAAATAGAAAATGTGGTCATCTATCTCTTTGTTTAGACCTTTAAGAATGAGATTGTCAAATGGTTTCCACCTTGGCTTTGCGAGTTGTTCCTAGTTGAAATGACATGGAAGATCGATTTATCAATATATTCACAATAATCATAGATCCACATGCCCAACTCAGAAGTTACCTATGTAAAGATGGCAAAAGGAGAAACCATGTCTAAAATCAATGCTCATTTTCAAAGAATAAAGGAGAAGATTCCAACTACCTACCAACCCATCGACAAGTTGTATTTTTTCTTTAATTTGAATGCCTTAATTCCTAATATGAGAAACATCGTTAATTATAATGGCATGAATATATTGGCTAGTGCACACTACTACATAATACATCAAGGACAAAATCATTGAATTGAAAGATGATGTGTCAACAATGCTTCCATGTATAGAAAAAGAGAATTGAGATTATCTCCGTCAAGAAAAAAAGGGAAAAGTTATGAAGTAGTTGCACGAAAAACCTTTACAACCAAATACAACCATTATAAATTTCCAATATTGGCATCCTATTAACAAAAAATACTGTGATTCCTCTCTTAAAGAACTTAGTGTGGGAATTGTCATAATTCAAGATAGAGAAAGAAGGTGTGTGTAGGGGATGTGTTCTTGGAAAGCATGCCAAAGGTGATTTTCCTAGAAATGAGCATAAAACAATAGGGAATATTAATTTGATCCATTTATATGTGTGTGGATCCATGTCTTCCCCCTCTTGGACAAGTAGTTTGTATTATGTCACCTTCATTGATGATTTCTCTTGCATGACCTAGATTTATTTTTTGAAGACTAAGGATGTGATGTTCAATAGGTTCATAGAGTTCAAGGAATTTTATTCCTTTTGTAAGGAAGTAGGTATTAATAAGGAGATGGGAATACCTTACAACCCATAACATAATGGGGTTGAGGAGAGGAAGAATGTGTCAATTGTTGAGACTTATAAGTCTCTAACTTATGACATGGATTTTCCCACGTGTCATTGGGTAGAGGATTGTAATACAACCATGTATATTTTGAATAGGTGTAATCATAGGATATTTAAGAGCATGGCACTAGAGGAGGCATTCATAAGTGTGAAACCCGATGTATCAGATTTTTGTGTATCTGGTCAATGCCTAGAATATAGTCACATGTCTGAGGAAAAAGGAACTAAGTTGGAACTTTCAAGTACCAAGTGTATCTTTGTTGGATATAATGAGACTTCCAAATCTTATATGATCTACATTCTAGCACAACGAAAGATTGTGGTGAGCTAATATATGGAGTTTGATGAGGATGTGAGGTCCTCTAGTTCACAAGCGTCTCCTCTAGAGATTGAAGGGAGTGAGGAGGTTGTTGTTCCAGAGGATAATTTAGATGTTGGAGAAGAATCATATCAAGTTTGGATTAGGTGAGATTAAGGGTGGATATATCCTCACCTTCCACTTTTGCATGAGGGAAGATGAGATGGCTTACTGAGACATTATAGGATGCATAGGAGAATGTAGGAGCATCCATATCTTTGGTGAGGGTGAGTATACCTCTAAGAGATATGCTAACCATATTACACTGCCTTCTTTCTCTTACGAGCCTTACAATTGTTTTGAGGATCTAAGATGTTATACCTTGATGGAGGAGTGTAGTTTTGGGGGAATAGTTCATTTCCAAGAGCTGGCAGTTATTTCCATTACTGTAACATGTTTGTATTTGTAATTGGAAGGTTTGGTTGAGTTGTAGACAAATTAGGTTGATGTTGTTGAAAATAATTTCCTTGTAAATATTGAGTTTTAGATTTTAGGATTACTCTGAAAGTGTTTACACCATGATTTAGGGTGCTTCATGTGATGTGGGATTCATAGTGTGTTGATTACCCTTGATTTTAGCATGATGGACATACGTGTTAGAGATAACTTACTCATGGATTGTTAGACCTTGTATTTATGATTATGTGGCACACTTCCTTGGAGAATTGGAGATCTAGAGGGAATGATGAAATTTTCCATGATGCACATATGGAGAGTTCATTGCTTGCTTGGAGGCTGATTCACCGAGCCCTAAATGGCAAGTGGACACTTGGTTAATTGCATGGAGGCTTGTACTTTATTAAGGACACTTGGATTTAGGAGTGATCATGTAGGTGTGGTAGACAAAGAGGTACACATGGGTTAGGGAAACATTGAAGCTTTGGAGGCTTTTGGAGGAGGAGCATTAGAACTTTCTTAAGGAAAGTTCAGCCTTGGAGCCTTGCTTATTGGATGTGCATGGATTAGAGCTTGACATTGTCACTTAGAGTTGGAGTGCTCTAATTGTGGGCCTATATTGTGCAGGGTTAGATTGATTGTAGTGGAACATGCCCACTTTGTATTGTTGGCCTCTATTATGATCCTTAACCCTTAAAATTAAATCATGGGTAATATATCATAAATGCTCAACACTTTATTAAATATCGAAAACACTTAAGGTAGGACACCACCATACAATGATCCTTTTATGGAGAAATAAACTCTTGCTCATTTGCCTCTTCAGGGGGCAACCTCATCATATATAAGATCCAATAAGATATACTCCAATACATTATTTAGAAGGGGGACTCCACCCTTATTATAGATATATAAAAAACCTTAATCATAACCAAATGCCTTATTTAATGAGGCCACATTACATTTATTCCACTTTACATGAAATGATCACCATACCTACACTATTATTACTTGAAGGGGCCTTTTGGTACTGTTGGAGAAATTTTTATTTTCGACACACTAGTTCAGTGGGAGTAACACTAGTTCGTTGGGAGTTAACTGACTAGTTCTATTTTTAGACTTTATATTTTTACCATCACTATTATGCATGCATGCATTCCTAAGGAAAGCTAATTTCTTGATTGCTTTTCTTAATTATGGAATTCTTTTCCCTATATATGAGTGTATTCCACTCATTCATTGTACCATATTGATCATGATCTATGTATCAATCATCAGCTCATTGGAGTAGTGTGAATGTATTTTCTCATTCTTCCATATTGAATCTCTCTTCCTTTCTTGATAAACTTTGTTTGTACTTGTTTTAGCTAGATCTCCTGTGCAGGTTTCCATGAAACACTGACATGGTATCAGAGCTATGTTGCTTGGATCAAGCCAGACAAGCCAAAGAATAAGGAAAATCAGGGTTTTGGCGAGCTAAATTTGTGGTCGTAACTTTCAGCAATTATTCCTCCCAAAATATTACGTTTTTGAGAAAACGACTTGCAATGAAAGTAAATCGGCCCATTTTGGAAGTGGGTTTTCAATCGTTTGGAGAGATTCTTTACCGTTTGCTCAGAAAGTGAGCCGCAAGATAGCCTCCCAAAATTGATACGAATTTGTGGCCGTACCTTTCCACATTCATTGCTCCCAAAATGTTACGTTTTGGAGGAAACGGTGAGTGAGGAAAGTAAATCAACCCATTTTGGAAGTGATTTTTCAACGGTTTGGCGAGATTCCTCACCGTTTCCTTAGAAAGTAAGTCGCAAGATCATCTCCTGAAACTAATATGAATTCTTAATTTCTTAATTTTTCACTTGCACATTGAGAGTAAATTTTTAGGGGTTCTTGGAATCAGTGGGAGAGATGGATATGACAACTATTATATAGTCAAACTTGGTGGTAATCCTCACACCATACAATTATTTTGATTGGAAGCCCAGGGCGACATTCCAATTCAAAAGAAAAAGGACTTTATAATTTGACGATGGCGACAGAAACAGAACCTACATCAACGATTGAGAAGATGAGATGGGCAAACCATAAGGATGAGGCCACGAGAATACTTCTTGAATTAATATCCACTGATTTATGGTTTCATGTTGTTGCATGCAAGACTCCAAACAATATCTGGACCACCTTGGAAGGACTCTTTGGAAAGCAGGATGAGATGCAAGGTCATATGCTTGAGGTAGAGTTGAATACCTTAGACCCTAAAAGTTTTGATAATATACAAGATTCTTTTACTAAATTTAAATCTTTGCTATTAAGCTTGGGTGAATGTGGTATTGATAAGTCTACACAAGAGAAACAACTTATTCTAACAATCTTGGCCAAGCTAGGACCAGAATACATTGTATATGTCTCCAATTTCCATTCTGGCAGATGTCTTTTTGGAACAAATTGGAAAATGCCTACGTTGGCTCAATTCATTGAGTCTCTTACACAAGAGCAGACAAAACTCATACATATGGGCCTCATGAAAGATTTGAAAGCACATGCACTCACCATGTAGGATGGAAAAGGGTCATTCAAACAGAATAGGAAGGAGAGATATTCCAAATCCTTTAATGATTCTTCAGGTTCCAAAGACTCTTCAGATTCCAAGAAGAAGAAGAAGGGAAAGTAGTGCACTTATTGCAATAAACCGAATCATGAAGAATCCACATGCATGAAGAAACATATCGATCTTATGGCACATGCACTCCAGCAGAACAACCTTGGAAACTCCATTCCAGAGGGAGTCAAGAAGTAGAAGGAAGAAGATCCTGTTCCTAAGAAAGGTAATCATCATGCTCTTGTTGCAATTAATTCCTCATCTGATTCATGGATTATAGATTCTAGTGCAACCCATCATATGGCAGCAAAAGAGGAAGTTTTCTCTTCTTTGAGTCCATGCTCAAGACCCCCTATTCTCATGGGGGATGACACTCCAGTAGCAGTAGCAGGAGAAGGGAGAGTGGAACTCCACAATGGCAGTTTTGAGAATGTTCTACATGTTCCAAGGTTTCTATGAGTATGCTCTAAGTTTATCAGATCACTCAGAAAGGTAAAAAGGTTGAATTTACATCAGATTCAGTTTCAGTAATTGACATGCATGAAAATTCCATTATTGCAATTGTTGAGGTGGATCACAAGTCAAGGTTGTATAAATTCACTAAGTTTTCTGACGATGACTCCTCTATTCTACTTACACGTAAGGAGAGTACTTTGCATGCACCTCCACTGAAACATGCATATACTCTTCTTCTTCCATCAGTTTCAAACATCAGAGATGATTCCATACACCCCAATTCTATACATGGAAATAAGCACGTAGTAAATCCATATAAGAATGCAACGTCGAAGCTTCAACAAATGCCCAAGAAGGCACATACCACACTTTAGGCAGTAGACAACCTTGTAGGGAATCCATTGGATTCGAGGAAGACTTGATCTCAACATGAGGAGCCTTCTCATGTATTTTCATCTTCAGAACCTGTGATGCCCATGCATTGCTATATGGTTCAATATACTGATCCACAGAACTACAATAGGGTTGTGGGAAATCCATTATGGCAAGAAGCCATGCAGAAGGAGCATGACTCACTCCTACAGAACTAGACTTGGAATTTGGTTCCATGTCCACCAGAAAGGAATATTTTCAGGTGCAAATGGGTCCACAGGATTAAGAAGTACAAGGCCCGATAGGTTGCCAAAGGACTTCATCAGATCCATAAAGATTTCTACATCTTTGTGAAGGCTTTCAATGAGAAGAAGTTTCAGACTTTGCGATATTGTCTTGCAGTGAAGAACATAGTTATCTAGCAGTTGTTATTTTCTTCTTTTGATACATTATCTTTTGAGGGGGGGTTTTGTTCCCACGTGGTTTTCCCTCTTGCCTCAGTGTCATTAGTTGCATTGTACATGAGTACCTAAAATGGCCTAGTATTCGGGACTCATTTTTACTCCATAGTGATGTTCAAGGGGGGTGTTCGAGAAATTTCTATTTTTGACACACTAGTTCAGTGGGAGTAACACTAGTTCATTGGGAGTTAACTGACTACTTCTATTTTTAGACTTTATATTTTTACCATCACTATTATGCATGCATGCATTCCTAAGAAAAGCTAACTGCTTGACTTCTTTTCTTAATTATGGAATGATTTTCCCTATATATGAGTGTATTCCACTCATTCATTGTATCATATTGATCATGATCTATGTATCAATCATTAGCTCATTAGAGTAGTGTGAATATATTTTCTCATTCTTCCATATTGAATCTCTCTTCCTTTCTTGATAAACTTTGTTTGTACTTGTTTTAGCTAGATCTCCTGTGCAGGTTTCCATGAAACACTGACAGGTACCCTATTACACCCCCAGGGGGACCCCACATTTACATCCTCGTTTGAAAAGAATCACCATGAACACATGTAGTGAGGATTTAATCCATAAATTAGGGTCCCATGTAGAAGTGATAATCACACATTCAAGTAGTCTAGGAAACGATGTACCCATGTACAAGTGCTACCTGTAATGTTGAAGTATTCTAAGAATCTCATATATAAACTATTGTCCCATGTACAAGTAATAGCTGCAATGTTGAAGTAGTCCAAGAAGCTCATACACAAACCTAGGTCCCATGTCCAAGTGCTCATGTAGACTCTCAATTGATGATACCTGAGCTTGATAAATGGATTATTACTATGCTCCAAATGGGGACCACTATCATGTGGATCCAAATAAATAGAACTATCCATTCCCAAAACATCATATGCATATTTGTAAAAGGTTGATTGTGGATCTAGAAGGGGCACTACCAACATAGAATATGAAAGATGAAAATTATTAATCATAATTCTCTAGATTGCTCGTAATGATGTTCTCTTCATATGGTGGAGTAGAGTCATCAAAGAGAAGTTGATAGTAGTTTTCATCACATAAATGATAATTTTCCATATACCAGACATCACAAGCATTCTCTAAATCAACTAGATATATATGCCACTTGTATGCTCCTCTTCGATGGTCAATAGGATGTGAATCTCCACCAATGTCTTCGAAATAATTTTACATGCCTCCAACAATACCACTGCATGTTTTTGTTAGGGTATGGGGGTGGAAATTCTCTAACTAATGGTATTGGTCTATTTTCAAGCTGGGTGATCCATAAAAAGACATATGATCTACAACACACATGGCCACAATTAAGAAAAAACACTAAAATAATTGATTTTAAATCAATGATATCTTCATTTCCCAAACTTCGATTTGAACAATTACTTTTTGAATTCAAGTATTTGTTTGAGAGAAACTTAGATATACAACTTGTTTCTTTATATTTTACATGGAAAGATACAAACATGGATCAAAGTGTTGAAATCTTATTTTTCCCTTGAAAAATATACAAAAAGAAAACAAATTATTCCAATTTTTTTTCTCAAAAAAGGAGCTTTGATACCAATTGCTATGATCCTTAACCCTTAAAATTGAATCACAAACAATATATCAAAAATGCTCAATACTTTATTAAATATCTAAAACCCTTAAGGTAGGGAAACATTGTGCAATGATCCTTTTATGGAAGTATCAACTCATGTTAGAGGAGGAAACCTCTTGATGAGCTAAGCTTCAACACAATATACTCCAATAAATGATTCATAAGGAGGACTCTGTTTATAGATAGATACAAAAATTTGATTATAACCAAATTCTTAATGAGACCACATTACATGTATTCCTTGTTAACTACCTAGTGAGGCCTTATTTAATCATAACAAACATATTGACCCATTCCACTTTACATTAAATGGACACCATACTTACACTATTATTACTCTAATGGGATCTTCAGTCCCCCATTACACCTCCTATGGAGTATCCAACTAGACTCCTTCACCTTTCATATAAATAAATGGAGGAGAGGGTATTTCCATCACTTCATTGTTGTTCACTCATGTAATCACATACTTGTGTTAGAGATGTGTGAGCTAGATCAAACTAGTCTCTTTGCACTTCTTCTTCATGTCATTTTCTCTCTTTGTCTTGAGTGCTAGGGTTATTGGAGGAAATTCAAGGGAAGACTTGGGTTAGTGTTTTTCCCTAAGGAGACAATGAAAAATAAGCTTTTGGATAAACCATAGAAGAACAAAAGAATCATTTGATTTTGTAGCTCTTACGAGAGAAGGAGACTAGGGTTTTGTGACTTTTGAAAACCCTAGTGCTACTTGGTGTGAGAAGATAGAGGGAGATGATCTTGTACACTTATGGGATGAAAGTGTAGGTGGAAATGAGGACTTTTTGGTGTGTATGCTACCTTGTTGAGGATAATTGGTGGAGTGACCAACTTTGGTTGGGAGTGATTCCTAGCTAGGAGGAGTTGGCAACTAAGGTTTTCTTTTGGTTTTCCTAGTCAATGTTTGGAGAGCTTGACTTGTATCAAATTGTATTGAGTTGTTGGTATGTACATATACTTCATACTCTCTCTCTCTCTCTCTCTCTCTCTCTCTCTCTCTATATATATATATATATATATATGAAGTGTTCAAGTTGTCTAAATTTTGTGTACTTGCAGATTTAAATTTCAACTTATGTTATCTTCATTATTGAGTAGATTTTAGCATTGATTATGCATGTCGATTTGACATAACATTGAGATAAATTTGTTAAGTGATTTAACACATCTAGAAGATAAAGGGGAAGATTTATTGTTGTAATAAGTATTTTGTATATCTGTAATATACTTGGAAAGTGTGCCCTAAGGGATGCAACTTTGTGGTATTGAAGTACACTTGATTGGTATTTATTTTCATGGGATGCCTTGTGAATTGGGTTGAAGAAAAGTGAAGTGTTTTCCACTATAAATTAATATTTTATATTTATCCCTAAGGTTGAAAGTTCATAGGAAACATCAAGGTTGAAGTGAAATTTTTGAATTTGCATTAAGAGACAGTTCTTAAAATTTCTACATGGTATAAGAGTTGATTCAATTAATATTTCTCTCTTAGTGAAGAGGGAGTCAGATATTTCATTTATTTCATACCTAGGACAAGTGCTTGACCCAATACATGTTATTTGGGTGTAAAACCCTAATGTCCTTGGGAGAAGCATTTGAACCTTAAAAGTGTTAGTTTTTAGGGTTACTTTGAAATTATTTAGTCCATGTTTGTGGGTGTTTCGTGATATTTTGGGTGCATGGTGTATGATTATCCCTTGGATGGTCTATGATGGATTTGTATATTGGAGATATTAAAACAACTCAATGACTTTCTACATCATTGGCCACATGGAGGAGGTTGCTTGCTTGGAGAATTCCCTAAATTAGAAGAGGACCATTTGGCATTTAGGAGGAGGGCATTGAGCCCTAGGAAAAATGATGTAGCCTAGATTCTTACATGGAATCATAGAGTTGACTTGGGGATGCCTAGGTTGCAACAATGTTCATGCAGAGGGATTGAACCTAGTGGAGTACTTATTTATGAATGTTGGAATCCTTGGAGGAGAAATGGACACATCTCGTGGAGTGTCCTTGCACTAGATCCCTGCTTGTTGTTGTGCTAAAAAGAACCCCCCTTTTTAATATTTTAGAATTTGATACCTTTTGTAGGCTAAAATAGTATGGGATCCCTCCTATTCTTGTTTTCATTATCTTACATGTGCATTATTTGCTTTCATTTCCAATTTTGAATGCCTTTGAAACTTACTTGGATTTCCTTGTATTTGTTTAAGCTAGCCACTTCTAACTCCTCACAAACTTCTTTTCATACAATGAATTGTGCAAATTTTCTTTACCTCTTCTGAATTTTTCCTCTTAGCCTTTTTACCACTAGAAGATTTTTTCCTACGGTACAATGTGTTTTGCACAGAAATTATATTTCTGTGACACTGCCTATTTCAAATCAAAATTATCTTCACACGATACAATGTTTTGCATGACTTTTACGTAGTCGTGATGAAGGAACTTTCCACCCAATTTCACCTTCACCTTCTGTAGCATATTCAAAAACTTTTTGTTATCGCAACATATCGCATGAACATTTTTTACATGCGACACATCATACTCCACCAAAATTTTTCTTCATGCAACAAAGAGAATTCAAAGTTAAAATTTTCATCCCACTCCTTTTATCGCTCTTCCAAAGTTTTCATTGTATGTGATAAATTGCACGATAATTTTTTGCAGCACGATACGTCGCAGGGTTAGAGTTTACTTTTATGCGATATATCACACACAATTATTTTTCATGTGTGTGTCTTCAACCCACCCATCGCACATGCTCAAAATTTCAACAAACGTGACATATCACACATAAACAAATTTCATGCCATACATCACACTTCTCTAATTTTCTCCCTTGCGACAAATTATTTATTACATTGTATGAAAATATTTTTCACATGAAATGAGGATTCAACATTTGACATGACTGATTAACCTTTAATAAAAAAAAATATTTACAAAACATTCGCTTTTGGGTTATATAACCCCCGATAACCTTTTACCGTGCATTTTTCTTTTTTCCCATCTCGTGCTCACCACCACACCGAGGAAACCAATTCTCACACTCCATGTCAATGTATGACACCCCCCACCTCATCAGAGACCCCACTACCATGGGACAAGTAAGCATTGAAATTGTTCATAGACTTGTTATTATTTTTAATTCTTTTCAAAAAGAAAACGAAAAAGGAGGGGGGTTCCAATAGAATGATAAACTAAGAATGGAATTTGCCAGCAAAATTTCCCATCACAGGGCACTTAGTTTATTAAATAAGATCAAACTTTAGCTAGCTAGGAAACGTCATTAACATTTGTTGAAAAACCCAAAACAGGCGTTGCTTATTTTGAAATACCTACTTGTGATAAAACATTATGTACCTCTTTTACTCCTTGCCACCAGAATGAAAATAAAAACATAGTCTCGACATTCACCTCCTTTCATAATGTTTTTTTTTTTTGTTTGCTAGTTTGTCCATGACCTGCAGGACTAGCATGTGGCTGAGAAACTGTGACTCAGGGACATCTAAGCCATCAAAATCACCCGGGGATCGCACCCGACCTAAGCTACACCAACCCTTAACATGGATAGATTTTTTTTCCCCGCAGGTTTCGAACCGGTGACTTTAACATCACATAGTGCCTTAACATCACACTCTGTCACCGACTGTCCTACACCTTGGGGACACCTCCTTTCACAATGTTAGCATGGTGCAATCCTATGATTTATAGGGTGTAAAAGAGCCATGTATTGAAGCTTCGTTGCCTTTATTCGATATCCTTACCCCCACCTAGAGTTTTAATCTAGATTATCCTCATAGACAAAAACAAAAATATAGCAGAGAACACAAAAATACAATGAAACCCAACTTTTATTAATGAATAAGATAGAAAAAAATTGTAGAACACAAACTGACAGAATGGGGTATCTTATCTCTGAAAATAAAGAGACATTGGCTACGCTTCATTCACAACAAGCTTTACATCACACCCCATTTCCTGCTTAAAGGGCCTCTTTTACCTCAATTATATATGAGAGAGTGAGACGATAAAAATTTCCATAATGCATATGGGATAAATTAGTCTAATTTTATAAAATTCCATAGGAATGTAAAATAATAGGACTTCCTAGGTGGTCACCTATCCTAGTACTACTCTAGCCCAAGCACGCTTAACTACAAAGTTCTAATGGGATTGAGTGCATTAATGCTATGTTGTAAGCATGTACATAAGATCACTAGAAAATCATTACATGATGTCTGTAATTAACAAATGAAGATGGAATTACATTCCATTCCCCATCAAAAGGGTGAATATCATGGTTTATCAAAACCATATGAGTCAGATATTTCATACCTAGGATAGGTGCTTGAACCAATACATGTTATCTGGGTGTAAAACCCTAATGTCCTTGGGAGAAACATTTGAACCTTAAAAGTGTTAGTTTTTTGGGTTACTTTGAAATTATTTACTCCATGTTTGTGGGTTTTTCATGATATTTTGGGTGCATGGTGTATGATTATCCCTTGGATGGTCCATGATGGATTTGTACATTGGAGATATTAAAACAACTCAATGACTTTCTACATCATTGGCCACATGGAGGAGGTTGCTTGCTTGGAGAATTCCCTAAATTAGAGGAGGACCATTTGGCATTTAGGAGGAGGGCATTGAGCCCTATAAAAAATGATGTAGCGTAGATTCTTACATGGAATCATAGAGTTGACTTGGGGATGCCTAGGTTGAAACAATGTTCATGCAGGGGGATTGAACCTAGTGGAGTACTTATTTATGAATGTTGGAATCCTTGGAGGCTTGGAGGAGCAATGGACACATCTTGTGGAGTGTCCTTGCACTAGATCCCTGCTTGTTGTTGTGCTAAAAAGAACCCCCCTTTTTAATATTTTAGAATTTAATACCTTTTGTAGGCTAAAATAGTATGGGATCCCTCCTATTCTTGTTTTCATTATCTTACATGTGCATTATTTGCTTTCATTTCCAATTTTGAATGCCTTTGAAGCTTACTTGGATTTCCTTGTATTTGTTTAAGCTAGGCACTTCTAACTCCTCACAAACTTCTTTTCATGCAATGAATTGTGCAAATTTTCTTTACCTCTTCTGAATTTTTCCTCTTAGCCTTTTTACCACTAGAAGATTTTTTCCTACGGTACAATGCGTTTTGCACGGAAATTATATTTCTGTGACACTGCCTATTTCAAATAAAAATTATCTTCACACGATACAATGTTTTTCATGACTTTTACATAGTCGTGATGAAGGAACTTTCCACCCAATTTCACCTTCACCTTCTGTAGCATATTCAAAAACTTTTCGTTATCGCAACATATCGCATGAACATTTTTTACATGCAACACATCACACTCCACCAAAATTTTTCTTCATTCAACAAAGAGAACTCAAAGTTAAAATTTTCATCCCACTCCTTTTATCGCTCTTCCAAAGTTTTCATCGTATGTGATAAATTGCACGATAATTTTTTGCAGCACGATATGTCGCAGGCTTAGAGTTTACTTTTATGCAATATATCACACACAATTATTTTTCATGTGTGTGTCTTCAACCCACCCGTTGCACATGCTCAAAATTCCCCATCAAAAGGGTGAATATCATGGTTTATCAAAACCATATGCTTGAAATGTTGATT
>CBVK0101971052.1:0-13153 GCA_900067695.1 Picea abies | reverse complement strand
CTTTCGTACAGTGCCATGTGTCAATTTTTTACAGGTCAAACTCAACCCTGAAAATGCCAAAAATGACTACCACATGGCACGCCCTGGTGTTGCCACATGTCCCTGTTGACATCATCACAACATCATGTTGATGTCACCTACCACTTCATGCTGACGTACTTCTGGCATCAACAGTTCGACATGTTGACTGTTGACTGTTGACTTTTTGACTTTTTATGCATGTTTGGGAAATCAATCAGAACGCTATAATTTTTGCATATGGTGTCCATTTTCGGGAAAAAAATATATGGTTGGAATCGGTGCAATGAGCCCGACACAATTTCGTTGGTTTCGTCCAATTCCGAGAACTTTGATTTTTAGGCCTTCCTAGATCCATTTTGGATCACCAACTCCTCTTGCACACCTAAGATCTCTTCTGCGCAATTGTTCTTGGTCTTCTTACTTGGATACTCTTTAAATGTGCACATCTATCCTGTATTTATAGTGTTTTTGTGTTCACTTATGGGGTTGGCTTGTAAAATTGGTTGGGCCAACTTGACATAATCTTTCATGTCTCCTCATTCCCATGGAGTTAGAGGGAGTTCTATATAGCACTAGAAAGGTCTTAGAATAAACCTTTCAACCATGTATCCTATGCTCCCATTTGAGCTAGGTATTTAGAGTAAAAGAGCCTTCACAGATAGGGTTTCCAAACTGAGCATTAAGAATCCATAAACAATATTTCCAACAATCTCCATTTTGCAATCTTTATCTTGGACATTTGTAGTCTTCCCTTGTCTTTGACATCAATGGCAACAATATTTCCAATAGTTTGATGATATATAGATACTTTTGATTGCTTCTTAATTTCTATGTATACTGCTTTCAAGACCCTCTTGCTTGTAAGGACCTTACTAGAGCACCTTTGCCATGTTGTTATAACTTTGTTGCAATGTTTTGTGTTGCTTGTTTCAGGGTGATCAATGAATGACTTCATATAACTATGAATGCAACATGTGCACGAGACATTACACGTACATACACTTGAGCTTATGATGCATACATTGAAAATGACCTATTAAAAGCATTGCCTTGTTTAATCAGGACTTATTACATAAGCATTGATGAGCCTTGTTGCTTCTAGAGACATGCACCAATGTTGCTTAAATACACCTATCATTAAATTTCACTGATTACTGCTTATGGAATGTTATTATTCAATGATTAAGCCTAATAAATGCACTAAAATGGTTGTTACAATGGAACAAGTTCAACCACAATAGTTTATAAAGGACGTGGACGAGCACTTGAAGTATTCGAAATAAGGACAACAAGTCAGTAGAAGGATGAGGTTGTAGATTTGTTCATGTATTCAATGGTTTGCCTTGCTAAATGTGATACTTCTATGAGAAACAAAGCATTATATTTACAAAATCGATAAGAGAATCAAGGGGATCCTTGCATCCTTACAACACAAAACAAAGCAACATAGAATGTTGTGTTTCCATTAGAGAGATACAACACCCAATTTTGAGTAAAAAACTCTTGGATATCATTTAGGATGCAAAAATGTAGGTCGACATTCATTTGAAGTTGTGACAAACTTCTATCACACAACCTATTATCCATTCACTTATAATTCTTCATGATAATTGTAGGCAACCTATTTTTAAGGCCAAAGCAGCTATGAAATAAACCTTTGAATTACAAGTCATTGTTGAACATCTAGAGAGCTCATATAATTGTGCGTTAATCTAGGAAATCCTAGACCATTGTGTTTTAACCCATTAAGTTTTTGCGACCAGTCCCTTTGAGATGAGCAATCTGGTAAGCAATGGAGATATTTGAAGCTTCCTCGATGGCAATACATCATTCAATGGATGTTTCACATTGTGTGAGGGAGAAATCATATCTAAAAGCCCAAAATACATCAATGGAGAGGTTGTAATATAAAATCGAGGCAAGTAATGATGCATTTTGCCTTCTACATCCAAAACACACTTAGTGAAGGAATGTAAGGCAAACAATGACATGTTTTTCCCTTGCAAACTTTCCCATACCTACGATGACTAGAAAAATGCATCAAAGGCAAAAATACACAGGTAAAGGAGTTGCAGTGCCAATTCAAAGTGTTAAGTGATGGATTTTCATCTCAAACACTCTCCTAGCCCCGACGTAAACTAAAAACACACGGGAAAAAAATGCAGAACCAAAATAGTTATGTTTTTAGGAAAAAACATCATTGAACATGTTTTTCCCTCTAGAGCTTATTCAAACCCCACAAAGGTTCAAGACACTCAGAGAGGTAAAACATAGAGTTGGAAAGTTGTAGTCGTTATGGTGCAAGCGTACATTTCCAAGCGCTCCAGTAATCACAGGAAAATGTATATTTTAAAATTAGTTGTACTATGTTCTTGGTATGTGTGGAGGCACTAAGAACGATGCCTCCATACATCTGTTAGAGCAATGACAAGCAAGGGAAATGTGTACGATTCAAATTGCAGCCAACGATGCATTTGTAATATATAGGAACATTGTCAATGGTGCATGCACCATACAGTTCAGTGTGACTCAAATGGATTGAATGCACTCTGTAGAATAAAAAAAATGACAAATCAAAGCGAGATTCTAAATTTTAAACCACTAATAATGTAAATGATAGGATAATGATATCTTCCTTGTTGAGGAGGCTTGGTTTTTACTTGGAGAAAAAATGAAAATATGGTGTCATTTTGCAAAATTCCAAAACGAACCAAA
Source organism: Picea abies (assembly GCA_900067695.1). Lineage (NCBI taxonomy): Eukaryota > Viridiplantae > Streptophyta > Pinopsida > Pinales > Pinaceae > Picea > Picea abies. Next base: position 10,417 of record CBVK0101971052.1, on the reverse strand, counting down.
TCCATTGGCAAAGTGAAATAATTGATGAATCTGACAACACCATAACACAAACAATGGACCAATCGTACAAAGATGGTGAGCACCAGTTTTTGTATGGATTGAAGCATCGAAGGAATATGAAAATGAAATCATGGTTTGGTATTTTTTGGTTTTTTTACCCTACCTAAATACATAAATATTAAGATGCAAAGTTGTGTTCATATGCTTAGGGTGCATCATTGGATTTTTAAATATTTACAAGTCGATGTGATATTTGTTAGTATGCACTAGTGCGTGCCCAAGTTATTAGGTGAACCAAATCATTTTTGTAATTTGTTTAAATAAAAAAAAATATTTGTAACAAAAAGTCCAAGCCTTCTTTAGTGCTTCTTACATGGGGATGCACCAGTGTGCTTATGGTGTAAAAATGCACTAGCTATATTACCTTTTCAGGTGTATCGATAAAAACAATGCACTATTGTGCTCAATATAGTAGTGTGCCAAAAAAATTTGTAGTTTTGAAAAATAAAACTGATATTGCATAACAAAATGGCCAAACCTTATTCGATGCGTCTTATATAAGGATGCATCAGTGTGCTTACGGTTTGGAAGAGCACTAATCAGAATATGTTTTTCCAACACACCAATAAGGGGAATGCACCAATGTGCTATATATGGAAGCACACTAATAAGTTTTTTTTTTTTAATTTCTAAAAATAAAATCAACATTATATAACAAAATGGCCAAACCTTATTCAGTGTGTCTTATATGTGGACATACCAGTGGACTTACCGTTTAAAGATGCACCAACAAGAGTTTTATTGCAAAACAATAAAAACAACCTTTGTTGTGCCTATAACAAGAACACATTGATGCTCCTTCTACGAGACTCAAGAGTGCACCGATAAGTGTTTGATTATTTTTTAAAATAAAAACTGATATTATGTAACAAGATGTATAAATCCCATTATGCGTGCTTTATATAGTGATGCATCAGTACCGCCTATTTCAAGATGCAATGATTAAAGTATGTCTAGAATAATAATAATGAAATTTGGTGCACCATATACGTGAGCACACCAGAGTGCCTAATATGATTTAAGTGCATTTACCAAAAAACTTTGCTAAGTCCTTGTTGACTACAATTTTGGTCAACAATTTTTGGTCGGCAAAGCTTTGTGAGGATTCTTCTCATTCCATATTGCTTATTGTTGAATCAAAAAACCGACACAAATTATATAGCCTGAAAATGGTTGCAAGGGATACTAAAAACTTATTATGATAAATATAATTAGTAGATGGGACCCTCTAAAAGAGAAAACAAGTGAAGAGTTTATTTCAATTATTCTTGAGATGACAACACATGCGTAAAAAGTTAAAAGGGATGATATACGTTATGAAATGCATGACAATATTTTCATTTCTCCATCTTGATTATGAGGTCTGCTTGAACTTGGTTGCATGCATTATTTAAAGATTGATATTGGTATGAAGAAATACATATTTTCAAAAGTATAAGATGTTTGATACTAAAAACTTATTATGATAAATATAATTAGTAGGTGGGACCCTCTAAAAGAGAAAACAAGTGAAGAGTTTATTTCAATTATTCTTGAGATGACAACACATGCGTAAAAAGTTAAAAGGGATGATATACGTTATGAAATGCATGACAATATTTTCATTTCTCCATCTTGATTATGAGGTCTGCTTGAACTTGGTTGCATGCATTATTTAAAGATTGATATTGGTATGAAGAAATACATATTTTCAAAAGTATAAGATGTTTGTCACCGCATGGGATTTAACTCTAAGAACAGGTTCTACTGCAAAAGATATATACATGTATATACTCATGCATTGAAGTTTCATTATAAGCACAACATTTATTTAATGAAATCGTTACCAATTGACAAGATTATTACAACAATTTTGATTATATGGGTCGAAGATGAGAGCATTTAATTGTATTCAAAGATATAACCATTTAAAAGAAGAGTTGGTTTGTTTCATATTATACTTACAGGACCAACCCACCTCATTATTCCACTTTCGAGGCATTATTCCATGAAATCCCAAATCATGCATGATTTAAATCTTCATTTCCCCCCTGTTGTATAAATAGATAATGGTTATAAAAAATAATATGTATTGACAGTTTTTGCACATATGGTTTGAAGCGTGGTTGCTATAAGTAATAAATATCGTGGAAAGAGTATGAACAAACTAATTCTATCTATGTTATGAACATGCATCATACACTCTTATCATTTAATTTCATTTTTCATATATTACAAACCCCTCCATCTCTCCCAAATTCATTATTATTCTCATGTTCTAAGTCATTATTAGTTTGTGGAGATATAAATGATGTTTTGCAAAGATCCATAATTACGAGGGAATATTGAAATAAAACAATTAAAAATTTATGTTGGAATCGTGCCTATTAATGATTATTTTTCATTGTCCCTTTTCATTATTTAATAAATATGTCATACTTAATTAAAATTATTTAGCCTTCTATCTAAAAGGTAGTTAAACTATTTGAACTGCCTCGTTGAAGAAAAAAAAGAGAAGGCAAAGAAGGACAAAAGGGAGGATTTTTTTTTTCAGAGAGAGGTATGCTTGGAGCACAATGAGGTTTTCTTCTTTCATTACCATTCATCCTCCATTATTTTTAGTAGGGATTTGATGAAGTTGTTGGTAGCAGGGAATGTTTTTCATAGTAGCAGAAAGAGCCAAAGCACAATTGAATTTGGGTTGTGTCATTGAGGTAATTTGTTTATTTGCTTAAGTATGTTGTGTTTTAAATCTGATTTTCAGTACTAATCAGTTTTTTCTTATGCAAATGACTGCCTTGAGTTTCATTGGCATTGCTCCATTAAAAATCTGACTTGATTTTGTTCTTTGTTTTTCTTCTATGCTTGGTTGTTCAATGTATGATGTAACATACCATCTTGAATGTAACGTACCATCTTGGATAGTTAAAGACTAGAACTCCGGTCCAAGTCTACGCAGAGGCTTGAAAGTTTCAACAAATTCAAGAAAATGTATGAGGAGTTTCATTTAAAAATAAAGATCAAACTCTTTGGGCTCTGGAATTTACTTCTTGTTTATTCTTTATTTCTCTTTTCCTGTTTAATATTCAAACCATAAAATACAAATCAAGTAAATTTATTCATTTTTGTAATTTTATTTATATAATCTTTTACTTTTCTTCTTCTTGTTAGTTTAATTTTCTTTTTAATTCGTTGTAACATTAAAAGAACACACAAAGAATAAAAAAATACAAAATAAAATACAATCCTTCTTATATTTTCGTTGGCAATAATATTTAAAACAAAATTTTCATTTCACTTGTTAGGTTCGTGTAAATATTAATCATTTTAGAGTTTCTCATTTTAACAATTTTCATATTAACTTTTTAAACTTTTGTTTTATATTTCATGCAAAAGATAACATAAAAATTACGAAGGTTACAAAATATATAAAAATTAAATAATTGTAATAAATCATGCAATAAAGATTTCAATTATTTTAACTTTGGGGTTTTCTTTTAACTTAGGGTTTAGTTGATTTAACTTTATTTTTAAGCTTTGCAATTACATTATTCACTAAAATTTTCTTTAATTTAACATTTCATACCAAAAAAATAAAAATAAAAATGTAAAGGAAAAATACACAAAAATCAAATATCTTCAAAATACAAAGTTTGTCCATCTTTCTTTTTCTCTAACTATTTGATTTTGTTATTTATTTTACAATAACTTTAGTTTAATTTACTTCTCATGCACACAAACAAAAGTATAACACATAAAAAGTTAATATTTCCAAAATGGCAAATAATGATTTCATGCTTAGACTTCTTCTTGGGGTCTAATGTATTTAAGTTTAAGCTATAAAATAGGGTGACCATTCTCGTCTCTTCTTGGTTTAGCCGAACAATAGGTTGAGATGTTGGTGTTGAGAACTCTCTAGTCCCTCAACATCAACATATTTTAGTGACCATACTGGGGAGGACCGTTCAATGATTTTTCTCTAGTTTTGATTTAAATGCTTATAATTATTTTTGCAACAATGCATTTGCTCTCCTTACCTTATCATTCATAAACATGATTATGATTTGATTACCAATATGTCCATGGTTGGTTGTCCTATTTTTGAAGGTTACCCATGGGAGTCTTCCCGCGATCATGTCAACTAGTTCATTCAGTTTTGTCAGTCCTTTGGGGTACAAGATGTTTATACTGCTTCTGACATTTTCCCTCTTACTCTTCATGGCCAAGCAGGAGACTGGTATAGGCTAATAAGTCTTATCCCTAATTTGGTGGGAAAAATGATTTTTACAAAATTAATTTCTCACTTTCCTTCACCACCTACCCTTCCTCAATGTGATTCTTACGGTGGTCCTCATGTGCAATTGAATTGTAGATTTTTAATAGAATCCAAGCAGGCTTACCATGCAAACCCTTACCTCTTCTTGAATAGTCAAGAAGATAATTTTGTATCTCATGATATTTTATCGAGAAATTTAAGGGTTTTTAATGAGTCTTTCTCTTGTGAATCTGCTCATGTCATCCCTAATCATGTAACCTTGTCTAATGCCTTTCCTTTTGATGATACTTTTTTCAAAAATCATTTTGAGCAAAATCATGTTTTATCTGATGAAACACTCTTAGAGAACGAATCTCATGAAGAAAATAATCTTGACTTACATAACATTGCTCCTGATATCCTTCTTCCTCGTGATCATTCTGAAGAAAGTGAGAAAGAAGATTCAGAGAATGATATAGTTTCATGTGATTTTTATTTTGAGGACATGGTAGAAGATCTTTTTACCATCCGTCAACCAAAAAATATTGTTTGGCCAAAGAAATGTGTCAATAAATAAATCCACGTCGAACATCTATGTTTTGATAATGAACATTATCTTCCAACCCCAGCTCTTTGTTTTGATGATGATTTGACCAATCAAAACATTTCTCACGTTCAAAATACCACCTTTCTTGAAACTAATAGACAAATCCAACCTCAAGATCATGGTGTATCTCAATTTTTTCATTCATATACATACAATGAAGAAGTTGATTGTGCAAAGAAAGATGATGTTGACCTCCATGATCCACTCTATGATGAAGTCTCTTATGATGATGAATGGTCAAATCAAATTGACGAAGACTTTCGATTTCATTGATACACAAGATGAGTTTTCTTTTGAAGATCCTCATGAAGTCAATCAAGGTCTTGAAATATATAATGCTTATTCAAATCCACCATTTCAATTAGAATAATCCAATCATCTCAACATTGGTATCCATATTGATATGTGCACTCTTTCTTTTGATAATAATAATGAGTTCAAGGGCATTCTTATGTTTTTTTATCCTTTATATGAATCTTCTTTACATTACAATGACCCTATTTATGATAGGAAGATTCCAAAAGATGACATTAATATGATTGATGAGTGCATTGGCCATATCTTTGATATTCAAACCCTGAACCCCAAAACTAAACTTTTTAAATCAATTGATACTTCCAGTGTAAGATGCATGACTCATCTTGTTGGTTGGCACGTTTTGAAGGATGGTGATCATTTCTTTTGGGCCTTGATAAGTCCTTTCTCCTCGCCATATGCATCTGTTGGTTGACATGTCGATAAGTTTTCCTTGTGCAAAGTCTTCCAAGTCATGAAGTCTACATGTAAAACAAATGATGCATACCTCTACACCAAGTGTCACCCCACTTGAGTCCAAGTTGTTGCATCCCTTTTCCACGTATATAAATAAAATAATAAATAAAAATGTAAATAAATAAGAAAAAAAAAAATTAAGAAAGGGGTAGATTAGGTTTTGGTTTGTTACAATTTAATTTTGTTTCTTTTCTCAGTTTTCTTTTGCTTTTAGTTTTGATGCTTTCTTTTATTTTCCTTAGTGTTTTTTTATTAGATGGTCAGAATTGATGGAGCAATGGTTTATGATTTTAAATGTTATTTATATACTTGACTAACTTATTGACCAATTTCTTTGGTGGACAACATGCTTGTAGGTGAAATAGTTACCTTTTCTATGTATTGAAATTCCTCGCTTTGTTAACCATATTCTCACTAAGCGACAAGTCCTTGCTTGCAACAATCATTCAGTCCTTCCCATTTTCTTTATTTCCCTTTCTCCATCCCTGCCATATTGAGATAGCTTATGCATACACATTATGGATACTCAATGTTTCAATTGGTTTTTTCCCTCAATACACATCCATGACAATTCACTTAGTTTTCTATCCTTTTGTCATAGAGTTAAAAAGTTTTTGCTACGTTCTATTATACACAAGACCAAACCCCCTTATCTTTTCACTTTCCATAACTTGCTCCATGAAGTCCCATTACATGTATCACTTAAATTTCCATTTCCTTCTCCCCCTATTGTAAAATAGACAATGGTTACCTTCAGTTGTTCCAATCTTTAAGTCTGATACATTTTAATGCATTGTTTTCCAAAAACTAAAGTTGTTGAAGCTTGTGTGCCACTATAAGTGATGCACATTTGTTGGTTGGCATATGTTGACCACAATTCCAGTCAACAATTTTTAGCTGACAAAACTTTGTCAGGTTTCTCCTTGTTCCATATTGCTTGTTGTTGAATCAAAATATCGACAGTAATTATATAGCCTGCAAATGGTTGCAAGACATACTAAAAACTTATTATGATAAATATAATTAGTAGGTGGGACCCCCTAAAAGAGAAAACAAGTGAAGAGTTTATTTCAATTATTGCCAAGATGACAACACATGCGTAAAAAGTTCAAAGAGATAATATACGTTATGAAATGCATGACAATATTTTTATTTCTCCATCTTGATTATGAGGTCTGCTTTAACTTGGTTGCATGCAATATTTAAAGATTGATACTGGTATGAAGAAATACATATTTTCAAAAGCATAAGATGTTTGTCACCGCATGGAATTGAAATATAAGAACAAGTTCTACTGCAAAGATATATACGTATATATACTCATGCATTGAAGTTTCATTATAATCCCAAAATTTATTTAATGAAATCGATACCAATTGACAAGATTAATACAACAATTTTGATTATATGGGTAAAAAATGAGAGCATTTGATTGTATTCAAAGATATAACCATTTAAAAGAAGATTTGGTTTGTTTCCTATTATACTTACAGAACTAACCCCCCTCATTATTTCCATTTCCAGGCATTATTCCATAAAATCCCAATTCATGCATCATTTAAATCTTCATTCCCCCCTATTGTATAAATAGATAATGGTTATAAAAAATAAAATGTAATGGCAGATTATGGACATATGTTTTGAAGCTTGGTTGGTATAAGGAATAAATATTGTGGAAAGAGTATGAGCAAACTAGTTATATCTATGTTATGAACATGCATCATACACTCCTAACATTTAATTTAATTTTTTTATATATTACAAACCCTTCCATCTCTCCCAAATTCATTAGTATTCTCATGTTTGTGGAGATATAAAGGATGTTTTGCAAAGATGCATAATTACAAGAGAATATTGAAATAAAACAATTAAGAGATACAAATGCATTACCACCTATTGATTATTATTTATCATTATTTAATAAATATGTACTAGTTAATAAAATTATTTAGCCTTCTAGCTAAAAGGTAGTTGAACAACTTGAACTGGCTCTTTAAAGAACAAAAAGAGAACGCAAGGAAGGACGAAAGGGAGGATTTTTTTTCCAGAGAGAGGTATGCTTGGAGCACAATGAGGTTTTCTTCTTTCATTTACCATTCATCCTCCATTCTTTTTAGTAGGGATTTGATGAAGTTGTTGGGAGCATGGAATGTCTTACAGAGTAGTAGAAGGAGCCAAAGAAGGATTGAGTTTAGGTTGTGTCGTTGAGGTGATTTCTTTATTTGCTTAAGTTTGTTGTGTTTTAAGTTTGATTTTCAGTACTAATCAATTTGCTCTTATGCAAATGACTGCCTTGAGTTTCACCAACATTGCTCCGTTAAATATCTGACTAGATTTTCTTCTTTGTCTTTCTTCTATGCTTGGTTGTTCACTATATGATTTAACATACCATCTTGGATAGTTGAAGACTAGAACTCTGGTTCAAGTCTACACAAAGGCTTGAAAGCTTCAACAAATTCAAGAAAATGTATGGGGAATTTAATTTAAAAATAAAGATCAAACTCTTTGGGTTCTGAAATTTACTTCTTGTTTATTCGTTATTTCCTTTTTCCTAATATTCAAACCATAAAATACAAATCAAATGAATTTAATTCTTTTTTGTAATTTTATGTATATAATCTTTTAATTGTTTTCTTCTTATCAGTTTAATTGTCTTTTTATTTCTTTAAACATTTCAATGTATTTTTTTTTTTTAGTTTACTTATTTTTAATTTTGGTTAACTATTTACATGTTACCAAGAAAATAAAATACAATCATTTTTATATTTTCGTCGACAATAATATTTAAAACACAATTTTAATTTCACTTGTTAAATTCCTTTAAATATTTATCATTTTAGAGTTTCGCATTTTAACAATTTTCATACTAACTTTTTAAACTTTTATTTTATATTTCATGCAAAAGAAAACATAAAAAATACTATAGTTACAAAATATATAAAAATTAAATAATTGCAAAAAACTAACTTTTTAAACTTTGTTTTATATTTCATGCAAAAGAAAACATAAAAAATACTATAGTTACAAAATATATAAAAATTAAATAATTGCAAAAAACCATGCAATAAAGATTTAAATTCTTTTAACTTTAGGGTTTCTTTTAACTTGGGATTTAGTTAGTTAGTTTTTTTTTTTAAAGTTTTGCACTTACATTATTCACTATGATTTTGTTATTTTAACATTTTATACCAAAAACAAAATACAAAATAATGCAAAGGGAAAATACACAAAAATCAAATATTTCATAATACAAAGTTTGTCCACATTTCTTTTTCTTTAACTATTTCATTTTGTTATTTATTTTACAATAACTTTAGTCTAATTTACTTCTGATGTACACAAACAAAAGTATAAAAATAATGTAGTTGCAAAAACACATTAAAATTTTAATACTTTCAAAATGACAAATAATGATTTCATGCTTAGATTTCTTGTTAGGGTCTAATGTATTTAAGTTTAGACTATAAAATATGGTGACTATTCCCGCCTCTTCCTGGTTTAACCGATCAATAGGTTGACATGTTGGTGTTGAGAACTCTCTAGTCCCTCAACATCAACAATCCTCTAGCCATCTGTCTCCATTAACAACCTCCAATATAAATGGACAAGGGAGAAATTTTGGGGAGAGGTTTCACAAAACCTCTGCTAGAATGTGTTTTCCTTGTAGTTCTATATACAAGTCAAGCTTGAGAATGTGCATAAAAAAACAAAAAACTAATACACCTACAAGTGTTATACATGAACCTAGCTTTTACTTGCTACATGTTCCTATCTACTACATAAACCCTTGACATTGAAGCCAAACCATTAAAATTGCATGAAAATTACAGAAAAAATTAACACGAGAAGGAAATACTTGCACCTAGGGTAAAACATAAGGGTGTTTGAACTACAACTTCATGTCTTGGTTTTACTTGGTTTAGGTTCTTCTTCGATGATGATTTTTTGACATGACCATCATTTCCAATGTTTCTTCACCATTATAGTTTTGAACATGCTTTCCATCTTCTCTATAAAACTCTTATCTTGCCATATTCTTCCTCTCTTCCATTCCTTCACAGAGGTCAATGAATTTCATCAAGGCCCCGTGTAATAGTTCGATCATCATTTCCTTTAGTTTTTCATTTAACTTCTTCAAACTTGGCAGTGGCTCCTAAATAATGGCATGATGGATTAGTTGGTTATCCACCCATTCTCTACTTTCAGGTGTAAGTGGGAGAAGGGGTTTATGTTTTGCCTTGGATAACCATGTGAATTATTTTGTTTATCCACCATAGCTAACCAAGATTTTCACAATTCTTTCCTCGTCTCTCCTTACTTCTCCCTTCTAGTAGTGGATATGATAGAAATGACTTGCCTTCACTCCCATGCCAACAATAATGGCACAAAGAAGATTGATGTCTTCTCGCCACCCATCGAGGGTGATATGACTACATAGATATCAAGGGAAGGGATGGATTTATGCCACCCTCTTCTATCATGATGATTGTACAACAACATTAATCCTCTTTCTTGGGTGATGCACTATTTTCAATGTCCCATCGAGGAACTATATTCTTGGTGGGTTGCCTCGTTAATATGTTGATGTGACATCCATGCAGAAAGGAAGGGGGGTAATGCACCCTCCTTTTCCCCATCCATCCTAGCTATATGATCTGAAAATAGAAGGCTGACTTGTTATGCTATGCAATCACCCTCTACTTCATTAAAAATAAACTTTACAGGACCTTGCTTCATGTGTATAA
>CBVK0101971005.1:0-14085 GCA_900067695.1 Picea abies | reverse complement strand
AACAATATGCCTTCCAAACAACCTGTACAAGAGTTATGTTTCTTCACATTTGTCCCATTAATATTTAAAAAAAATTCTAAATGAGCACACAGTCACTTGTTTCCACTCTGTGCCATCAACACATCAACCATTGTCCATGAATTATTTCTTCAAATAAAACACAGACAAAAAAAGCATGCCTGGTTCCATTCCTCCAATAAATTTAATAATCAAATTGAAACAAAACCATACTTTTATAAACCCATGCCTATCTCTGATGGAGTAATTAAATGATATCTATAACATACATAGTGGACAACCACACCACACCATTGTGATTTTAAATTGCAGTACTCCTGAGGGGAAATTAATACACATAGTAACAACAACCCTTATTTCAACCTATATCACGTTGTAGGAAACACACAACCCAACGCATAAAGCAAAGAGGCATATTCCCGATCAACCATAAAACCATGCTGAGTAATCGAATCAATTGCCATAATAAAAGAATACAATGATCACAAAACCACTGTCAATGTTATTAATCAACCAATAGTAAACCAATGTTGATGATACTCCATGAAATCATAATATTTGATCATGTGCTTGACCAAAAATAATTGTTCCTTTATCAAAATTGAGCTTAAAATAAACAAGGGTGGGCTCTGAGTCACCAACATAGGGAGGTTGGAAACGATCACCAACATAAGGTGAGAAACATTCGGGACAACATGGTGGACACATAGGACATATCACCCATATCTTTTTAGGACAAGGAGAGAGTTCAACAGGCATTAGAGAACATGAACAAAGGAGAAATGGTCTCTCTCAAACAATGAATAACTCCCAGAACATGTAGAGCATGACCCTCACGGTTTTCCCCAATCAACCCGAGTACTGCTGATATAAAATAGAGCCACGAAATATAAATCAACCTTAAATCAAGCCCCTTGGAATAATGGCCATTATAAATCACTACGCAAACATCAATAGCATGAATGAGATCATACCTAGGTGAAATGATACATAGTGACACATGGTGGTTCGAAATCAAGCCCATCAAACCCATAACAACAAAAAGACTTGGTATGGTGACAAGAAATGTGTGGAGACAACTAGTCAATCTGGACCGATTAAAACCCTTCAATCAAAACCAATAAGGATGATAGAGAGCCTTCATAGCTTCTAGCACTCAAAAAAATCAATGAACCTGTGACTTCAACCATCATTGCAACGAAAACCACACAAACCATCCATTTCATATAAATACCAAAAGTTTACACAGTTTCCAATCTCAAGAAAAGAACAGACCCATACATCACTGATCCAATATTTATTTCATAACTAGAGTGGGCTCAGGGATGGAAAAAAAAATACCTATAACCAAAATCCTTTAAAACGCGATCTTGGTCGAGCAATTCATCCCTTTTCTAGAAATTAGAGCTTAACCATAGTGAAACAACATTGAACAATAGCCAATTTAGGGTGACGATCAGTGGTAGAGGTATGGAGTGACGTGCAGTAAATGCATGTTGCTTCCATCCTTTACTCCTTCAATCACTTAGTACACAACAACCAACCATTCCATTAATTCATTTAATTAAAACATGCATTGAGACCAACATCTAAAATGTGCCACCCTATGTTACATTAACCATTTCCAAGCACACCATAGCAAGCATCACATGTTTTTGCATATAAGACAATAAACCACATAGCCACTAACCCTGTTAGATAGAACTAACAACAATCCATTTAACTTCAAATGCATAGTGCAACATCGTATAACATAGTATCACAGTTCCTTTCTTTTGGATTTTATTCATATTTCTTCATTTCTTTTCAATTTCTCTTTTGTTGTTACTAAAATGTATCTTTTGTAGGTGTCGCAAGTCATAAATAAAGGATTAAATAGCAAGGGTAACCATGGATATCATAAGTCATTATGACATGACATTCGAGCCTAGAGTAAGAGAAAATACATGCATTATCCATCATCCATTTGTCGCGAATAGAACCAACATTGATCATCCATCATGCTCAAACCTATAAGCAATGTCGAACAACACTAAAAACATCAAATAAGAATCAAATCCGATCCTCCAATATCCAAGGGGGTCCCACCTACTAGTATTATATATATCATTTAGCTTAAAATTTAATAGGCTTTTAATAATACTTTGCGGACGAAATCCTCGTTGCAATTTTAAGTCATCAAGGTAGATCTGATCGGACTTTAGAGTACACTATTATGTCATAAATTAATAGATCTAAAGGTACCTTTCATAGATATTTGAAAGGTGGCACCTACATTGGATAAGACAAAAGGCATATGCTCATAATCAAAGGTACCCCAATGAGTAATAAAGGTGGTTTTGTATTTATTTTCCATTTTTACCTTGATTTGATTGTAACCAGAAAAATCATCAAGTAAGGACATCATTTGTGACCCTGCAACTTGCTGCAAAATCATTTCCATGTTAGGGAGAGGGAAGTGATATTTTATACTAGCTCAATTTAATGTACGAAAATCAATGCATAAACTGATCTGACCAGTTGTTTTCCAAATAGGAACCAAATTTGAAACCCATTCAGAGTACTTGACTAGAAAGATAATTCCAGCCTTCAAGAGTTTTTCCAATTCCTTTTGAATAGTTGCTTCTAGCGCAGGGTTGATAGGTCTTTTTTTTTCCTAACTGGTTTTATGCCTTCCTTAATAGGGATGGAATGTTGTATAAGACAATGATCCAAACCAAGAATATCCTCATAAGACCAAGAAAAAACATCTTAACATTGACCAAGTAGCTTGGAAAACTTCATTTTCTCTTCATATGAACATTTGGCACCTATTTTAACATTATTTGGAGCCTCAAGTGTCCCAATGTTCAAGGAGATGGTTTCACCCATCTTCCTTTTCGACTCCACTTCTTCCTATTTCTCTTTATTGCCTACATCACTCGATGAAAACGAACTCTCTAGAGGATTCAAGCCCTTTGGAATCTTGTTATATTCTATGGATATAATTTCATTAGGCTTAAAAGGTTCATTTTGAATGAAATCACAAATTCTCTCATCATTAGGGAATACTTGCCAAGATTCTATATTGTCGGGGATATGTGGATGATATAGAGATTGAAAGGTACAATCAGGTCTATGAGGCAAAAGTTGTCGATTAGGAGAGGCTGCAAAAATAACTAACCAATCAGCCATTGAGTTTAGCTCCCTCTTAACATGAGTGATGTTGAAAGATAAAAGGTTTGAGATAAGCACCCAAACAGTTTGGGTGTATCGTTACATCAACTTGTTGCTAGAAAAGTAAATTTTGCGTACAAGGTTCACAACAAGCTCAGAATCCCCAAAAATAGAAAGGTGACCACAACCATGATTATAGGTGTTCTCAATGCCCAATAACAAAGCTTCAAATTTGGTGACATTGTTTGTGCAAGAAAAATCCAACCTAGAAGAAAAGTTATGGATTTTTCCTATAGGAGAAATCAAGATAATGCCAGCTCCATTACCTTCATTAGAGCATGAACCATCAAAGTGCATGTGCCACATACCATCATCTAAATCAATTTTTTCCAAGGGAATGTTATCCTCCTCAAAAAATATGGAATACACCCCTAGGTCCTCTTCGATATAGTTTACGTTAGGCTGTGGGACACTCTCTATGTAAGGTGAAATACTTCCCTCTCTAAGGACTATAATGGTTTTACCATTTCGAGGAATAGATAAATGTGTTTTTTTAAGTGAGAGGTATCCACCTATTAAGGCTTTCCAATCTCTTCCCAAGATGATTGAGTAATTTCTTATTGGCATATCGATTACCTGAATACTAAGGGTCTTCCTTATTTCAGGGTGTGCGCACAAAACTAAGGTCACATCCTTAATCTCACCTATGGTCGTTTGTTGTAGACTATTATAGGAGAGCATGCTTCTGGCATTTTCATTTGTACAAGACAAGCCTAGCTCTTTCATAATAATATTCGACATCACACTTGGGCCCAAACTGCAATCAATGAGGCAACAATAGGCGATCTTATCCATAATATTTACATAAATATAAAAAGGGGGATTTTTTATAGGGTATCTAAAGTTATGTACACCTAATTTATTTACAGATGAATCCTCTTCATTCATCTCTTCAAAGAGGTTGGATACAACACAATCTTTTCCTTCCATGAATTGTTTTAGATGCATAGGTTGTTCAGGGACGAAAACCATGTCTAGAAGGGTTGCATATACTTTGATATTGGTCAACTGATTCAAGATATTGTACTTGGAAGAGGGGAGAGGGGAAGTTTTTCCTTGACTTTCAGGAACCTTAGGAACTTGGACAATAGCCACGGTTGAGGATGAGCTCAGGCTAGAAGAATTGCGGGGATGGTCAAATTTGACTTTGGGAGCATAATCTTTGTTCCTAGTATTGTTGATCATGACATCTTCTGGATCTGCAAAATCTAGGACAATGATAGTAGTTTTTAGTCTTTTACCAAATATATTATCTCTAACACTCTTCCTTACCTCACATGTGGTTTCCTTGTGGTGTTCCTCACAAAAGTTACACCAACTTCGAGGCAAGATGGCTTTAGGATGAAAATTATTTTCAATCGAATTTATAAAGTGGGGTGCAGAAGAGGATGAAGCTCCAGGGGTGAGAGGGGAGACAATTACCTTTTGCTCATATGCTATCATATGATTATTCATATATTGTACTAGATGTAAGAGGGAAGACATGTCTATCTGCTTAACCGATTCTCCCTATGGAAGACCTGTTCTTTCAAGTTGTTCTTCATACTCTAAATAAGTATGCAGAGAAAAACTGATATTATCAATGGTTTTTTCCTCAAGCCTATGATGATAGGGGGGGGGGGGGGGGGGGGGGTAATGCATTTTAGTAATGCATGAAAGAAACTTGGTTCTGAGGTCGAATGAGTTTAGGGATTTGATTGTATAACTTAGTGAAACATAAGTTGAAGGACTTGATGGTTTCACCATCTTTATAGGTGATGTTATTATATTCCCTTGACTTCTTGGCTGGGCTTTTAGATTGCCCATAAGTGGATATGAACCAATAGATTAAATCCTCCAAAGTAGACATAATATTAGGGGGAAGGTCAAAGAAATCAGTTGCAACCTTTCCTTCCAAGGAATTGAATAATAAGCACATGCAATTATCATTTCCATTGGCCCCTATGTTGTGAAAAGCATTAGAAAATTCCACCAGGTGTTCGTTTGTAGTGACAATGTTATTTCTCGAAAACCTGGGAATATGTTCTTTGAATTTAGGAAGTGGACGAGTAGCAGGTGCTAGGTTAAGAGGAGAGGACACATGCCATAGTGTGGTTGTGGTGTCTTCTTCAAACTGAAAAAGCCCATACTTTTTAATGACTTTGGTGGGATTGTCGTAGATTGGACATGGATATGGTGGCTATTCTACCAATCACTGACAAAGATGAAGACTGATAAGAGGAAGTACTTCCAGTGCCACCAGAGCCACCACTAGATGCCATTTTATGGATGATAGGTGAAGGATAAAAAGAAAAAATTAAATAATCGGACAAAGTTCTCCTTAGAGCACTTTGTTGGGTAGATAAAACAATGTTCCTTCTTCCTATTTCAGCAATAGGATTAATTTTGGGTGATAAGCCTCTTCTTCTTCTAGAAACACGAGAGTCTAAGGACATGAAAGAAGGGCCAAAACTGAAGTAACAAGAGGTTTACTATTGATTTCTAGGATGTCTACGTATATCTTCCCAACGTTCTTGGGAACTAATATCTCGATCAATTTTTTCCCATGAATGATTAAGCTCAACACGAGTATTGGCAGTGTCCAAAATGGTGTTAAACAAGTTCACAACATTGCTGGTTTGATCTTGAAGACTGGGCTCAATATTGGGTTGCCTTGGAACATGCACAATCATTAAGAAATAAAACAGACAAAGAATAAAAATAAGAAAAATAGATGTATTGATGCTAATCGAGCATAAACTTAACAAGAGAGATATTGAAGATCTCCCCAGTATGGTCGCCAAATAGATGTTTAGGAGAATATATGAAATGATCTTGCTCAAGCATTTTTAGATTCTTCTTGGCTAAAGAAAAATAGACAGGAATGTTACCCTATGTTTATGGCCATCAAAAATAATATCCTAACTCACAAGTATTGATTACAAGTGCTTAGGCTAGTTTTTTTATAAGTAAAAGCTTGCTGGAAAATTCATTATTTATATGATTTTCTAAATATTACAGTTGCTGAAATAAATGTAGAGATAGAAGTAAAGACACCAAGATAATAATCAAGACATATGAGACATAAAGAAATCTTTTATTTCATTCCAACTCATCAAAGAGTCATTCTCTTTACAAAATTTCATGAAGAAGTTTTGGACCAAAGTAAAACTTAGAAGTCCCCGATGAAACATACAAAAGGACCTCTCACAGAAAATAAAAAACTGAACTTTAAAAGCTGGATCAACCTGCCACAGATTGCTGCCCACTCGACTCTGCACAATATCCTTTGTCAGTCATGGAAACTAATTCACAAATAGACAAGTCTACACAGACTATCAAAGATAGATCAACACCTTTGAAAAACAAGTGTTGAATGATGTAATTCAGCCCTGAATCTTGCTGTCTACAATAAGACCCTACTATCATAAAAAAAGAAGAAGCTTATGATCAATTAAGGAATGAATGAAAACTGAGCTATCTCAACACAAACTCAAAGAGAAAACCTTAGTATGTTTTTCCTTCTATTCTCCTTTTTTTCCTCCCTTTCCTTTTTCCTTTAAGCAAATTAGAATTAGTTGAAGTAGTTGAACTACTTTCTGAGTTAAGTTAACTAATGACTCAACCAACTTTTAGTTAGGGGGAAAAATAATAAGTCATAATAAGGGTTTTTTTTTTAATAAATAATAACTAGTAGGTGGGACCTCTTGTGACTCCCTTTAGCTTTTAACGGTCATAACATAACTAGTTAATCAAAAAAAACATCTCTCCTTGTGACTCCCATTATCTCATTCATTTTTGACAATTTATCTCGATGATAATTGAAATTATTTCCAAAAAAATATTACCCGTATAGAAAAAAAAATGTGTTGTCCAAAAATTCAAAAGTCAACCATTCTCAACATTTAATAAATAAAACTTAAAATCCATATTTTCCAGTCTATGAGGCAATCTTTCCCTTGTTGTTGCTATCACCTTTTAATCTCTCTGAATTTTCCTTAGGCTGTGTGGAGCCTTTAGGCTTAATCTCGCTGATCACATGAGAGCAATTGTCCCTCAAATGCATGTGGGAGGACACAGATTTATCAGAATCATTTGAAGGTGAGGAAGGGGAAGTAGTGGCTTTCCCTTTGTCAGGGGCATGGTGGGCCTCGATTTTCAACCTTTTGCTTGAAAATCTCATCCCTGTATGCATAATTGATTAGAAAATATTCTCTTTATCAACTATACATGGAAACTCTTTTAAAATATGTAATCAATTTTGGCTCAACAAAATATCAGACTCGTGCAATTCAATCCATACAAATTGTTTACCCGTTGTCAATGAGCAGGGGGTGAACAAAGGTTATGGGATATGCGAGGGGTTTGTATTGAGCAAAAAATGTTTAAATGAGGGGGGAAAGAATCATGGTTACTACTCACAAACAACAAAAAATCAACTGTAATGTAAACCAAAGAACATGTCACTATAAACCATCCAAGAAACTACAATTTCAAATTGTTACAATACAAAATTCCTCTTAACTGTAATTAAATTTTAGGAACAAGGAGTGAAAAATAAATATGGGAAGGTGAGGGGATTGTAATTAGCGAAAAGTGAAATAATGGTAGGGAGGAGAGAGGATATTGTTCATAAAATTAATTGAGTAATCCATAAAACCATTCTATATCAAATGCAAAAGATCCAACACTAACCCAATATTCACTATGATCAATTTAACAACTACTGTGCATAATTTAATCATTCTTGTGAATTAACTTGGTCATTGTCTGTAATTAAATATTTAACACAGTGTCATCAAACTCAAACAATATGCCTTCCAAACAACCTGTACAAGAGTTATGTTTCTTCACATTTGTCCCGTTTAATATTTAAAACAATTTCTAAATGAGCACACAATCACTTGTTTCCACTCTTTTCCATCAACACATCAACCATTGTCCATGAGTTATTTCTTCAAATCAAACAAAAACACACAAATCGTGCTTAGTTCCATTCCTAGAATAAATTTAATAATCAAATTGCAACAAAACCATACTATTATAAACCCATGCCTATCTCTGATGGAGTAATCAAATGATATATATAACATACACAGTGGAAAACCACGCCACAACATCATGATTTTAAATTGAAATACTCTCGAAGGGAAATTAAGATGCACAGTAACAACAAACCTTATTTCAACCTATATCACGCTATAGGAAACATACAACCCAATGCATAAAGAGAAGAGACATATTCCTGATCAACCATAAAACCATGCTGAGTAATCGAATCAATTTCCATAATAAAATAATACAGTGATAAAAAAAACCATTGGCAATGCTATTAATCAACCAATAGTAAACCATTGTTGACGATACTCCACCAAATCATAACAGTTGACCATGTGCTCCACCAAAAATAACTGTTCCTTTATCAAAATCGGGCTTAAAATAAACAAGGGTGGGCTCCGAGTCACCAACATAGGGAGGTTGGAAACGACCATCAACAGCAGGTGAGAAACATTCAAGACAACACGGTGGACACACATGACATATCACCCATAGATTTGCAGGACAAGGAGAGAGTTCAACATGCAGGAGAGAACATGAACAGAGGAGAAGAGGTCCCTCTCGACCAACAAATAACACCCAAAACATGTAGAGCATGACCCTCATGATTATCCCCAATCAACTCAATTATTGTTGATATAAAATGCAGCCATGAAATAGCAATCAACCTTAAATAAATTCCCTTGGAATAATGGCCATTATAACCCACTGCGCAAACATCAATAGCATGAACGAGCTCATACCAAGGTGAAACGATACAGAGTGACACAAGGTGGTTAGAAATTAAACCACGCAACCCCGTACCAACAAAAATACTGGGTATGGTGATAATAAACCTATGGAGACAGTCAACCAATATGGACCAAATGAAACCCTTCAATCAAAACCAATAAGGATGAAAGAGAGCCTTCATAGCTTCTAGCACTCAGAAAAATCAATGAACCTATGAATTCGACCATCATTGCAATGAAAACCACACAAACCATCCATTTAAGAGAAATACCACAAGGTTACACAATTTCCAGGCTCAAGAAAATCACATACCCATACATCATTGAGATAATATCTATTTAATAGCCAGAGTGGGTTCATGGATGGTGAAAAAGACATACATGTAACCAAAATCCTTTAAAATGTGAGCTTGGTCGAGAAGTTCATCCCTTTCCTGGAAATCAGAGTTTAACCACAATGAAGCACCATTGAACAATAGCCAAAGTTAGGGTGAAGGCTAGTGGGAGAGGTATGGAGTGATGTGTAGTAAATGCATGTCACTTCCATCCTTTACTCCTTCAATCACTTAGTACACACCAGCCAACCATTGCATTAATTCATTTAATTAAACCATGCATCGAGACCAACATCCAAAATGTGCCACCCTATGTTACATTAACCATTGTCAACCACACCATAGTGTGCATCACATGTTTTTCCATATAAGATAATAAATCATATAGCCACTAACCCTGTTATCTAGGACTAACAACAATCCATTTAACTTCAAATGCATAGTGCATCATCGTATAGAATAGTAGCATAATTCCTTTCTTTTGGATTTTATTCATATTGATTCATTTCTTTTCAATTTCTCTTTTGTTGTTACTAACATGTATCTTTTGCAACTATCGCAAGTCATAAATCAAGGAGTAAATAGCAAGGGTAACCATGGATATCATAAGCCATTATGACATCACATTTGAGCCTAGAGTAAGAGAATATACATGCATTATCCATCATCCATTTGTCATGAATAGAACCAACATTGATCATCAATCATGCTCAAACCTGTAAGAAGTGTCGAATAACAGTAAAAACATCAAATAAGAACTAGATCCAATCCTCCAATATCCAAGGGGGTCCCACCTACTAGTATTATATATATAATTTAGCTTAAAATTTAATAGGCTTTTTAGCAATACTTTGTGGGAAAAATCCTCGGGGTCCCTCACCATTCTAGTGATGATCGTCATTCTCGCAAGTCTTCCATAATCCCCATTGATTCATGCACTGATCCATCCTCTCCATATTTGACCTCTGCATCATTCACACACCTATGGAACTTGTAGGCACTTTGCGCTATCCCGTGTTTTTCATGTGAAGCACAATGTAGTGTACTTTTATTGAACCCATACTAATCCTTAACGATTGGCTGTTTTTGCCAATGTAGTTCCTTGGATGAGCATGGATTGCTTCCATATTTTGTGTCCTTACTTGTTTTCAGTTGTTGCCTTCACCTGACCCTATGGTTGGTTGAATAGGAGTAGAAGTGAAGAGGTGGGTTGTTAGGCCCATGAATTGAAGAAGTAGGTTGTCAGGCCTATGAGCAACTCTCTTTAGGTGAGAGAGGTTGTTGGGGAAGTGATTTTCCTAGAGGGAGATCAAATGAACCTATAGTGCTCTGAGAATTCTTTTCCAACCTACTGTTGAAGCCCTGGAAGGGAAGTGGGGCAACCAAAGGACTATTGAGCATAGAAGGGGCACACTTCCTGGAGTTGGACAAGCATGTGGGGAATGAGAGGTTGTAGGTTGTTAGTGTGGGTTGGATCCTCAGAGAATATCTTTCTTGTGGAATTGTGCGACTTCCTTGTTGACCTTGCCTAGCCTAGGAATCCCTTTCCTGATGGAGTTTAGTCCTAGCTCGGGGGTGACCCACTGCTGAGCATGATGAGTAGCATGGTCTATGGCTGGGAGGTTCATGGAAGGTCTGCATGTAGTTGGTGGTATTATATTAAAATATAAGTGCCACTTATGTGTTCATTTACATGTTGTGTAATTGTACATGTGAATTAATTGATGAGTAATTCCTAGATATATTGTATATGTTGTATGTGTAGGCTTCCTATTATTTCCAAATTAATCTGTGTATTATTAGAATGGTCATCTGTATATGTTTATATATAGTTAGATGATAATTGTCATTTCTATGTTTATATGGATGTGTATGATGTTTCCGCAAGTATCTCTATGTGGCATAGCCTAGTAGATTAAGGCTGGGGCTGTCACAAAATGGTATCAGAGCATGAAAGTTTATTTTGGTGGCATGGCCCGACCTATTGGTCTATGGTCAGGGATGTAGAAAAGATACAATTGATTAGGTAGTGTTACTCGATAGAGGTTGATGATCGGGGATGTCACACTTATGAATCATCCATTCATGTATTTACATGTGTCATCTCATGATACACTAGTAATATCCATGTGTAAATAATAAAAATGCTATCCCTTGTCATTTGTAAGCTACCATGTGGAACCATCCATTAATTGTCTTGTGTCAAGGTGTTAGCGTCAAAAGTCACTCCTGGATTGCTTGCAGGAGCAGAGCCCGACACCCATCAGTTTAATGTCACGATTTGTTTAGTTGGGTGATCAAATGGAGATTAACTCAAACTATGTGGTTCCAACTCTGAAACTAGGCCAAGCATGCATGTGTAAGTGAGGTCTTAGGTAACTTCAGACAGTGAGTTGTAGTAAGGGTGAGTAGGAGGAAGATTTGTATCAGAGAAATGCAAAGGCCTGTTATAAACATCAGGTTCTTAACAGACTATGGAAGAAAACATCTAAACGCAAGATCTTCTTATGCTCAAATGCAGAAAACCAGAGAGAACAATAATGTCACAATAAATCCTTTACCATAACATAAATGCCACAATTCGTGCGAATCAGTCAATCACGAACTCTCTTAGTATAAGATGAAAACTAAGATGGGAAAAGAAAGACTGTCTGCAATTAAACAAGAAATCTTACATAAAAATGCATAACTAGAGCTAAGATATCCGTTAAAACTTTACAATCGGGAGCTTCACTCTACCATCGATACTTTACAAAATACAAATACTGAGTTTATATACTCAGAGAGAAAATGCCTAACAGAGGCATGCCCAGTCGCCAAGGCTTGGTGTCTTTTCAGTCAAACTCATACTGACACTCTTTGTTGGACACCATCTTAACTGCGCATGGCTCCCGCAGGGGAAGTAGTTGAATCAGTAAATGTTGACTTAGCATGTGCAGGCCTCTTTCGGCTAATTGAGGACTCAGCATGGCCTTTCTGTAGGGATGGGTACACAAGACCCTCTCGAGCAGACCGCTTACCAGACCCTCCATACTTCACAATTAATGAACGAAGAGAGCTTTCAACCACCCCTTCCTGCTTGCATTTACTCAAAGTGAAGACCAGGATCGAGGTCAGGCCTGATGGTAACTGGAGGTTATGTCGGGCCTCTCTGCGACTGTAAACTGACCCCTTTAGCCCCTTTCACGCAGCTCTTTTCTTTCCTCAGTGACCGCGGGCTATGACCCGACGCTTATTTTCAAATGTGCTTTCGACATTCGAAAATAGGAAGGGGCTAATCCCTACTCCTGGAAATCGCGATGAGAGAAATGCCGAGGCTGGCTTAATCTGGATCCATGTATCCCTCTAGATCTAATGATCCAAAAGTCACTCGAAGTTGTTGTGGGCCCCAGGCCCTAGATTCTCTCGTCACTTCGCGCATCGGGATATGATGGAACTGCCTTTTGTGTGTTGAAACTGCGATGGGCGAGAAGGTGGGGAACCTAATCGTGCACCACGTGCCCTTATGGATCTGATGGCTTCAATCTCCTCGACACTTTTATGTGCCTGGGTGCTCGCACCTCTCGCTGCTCGAGACCTCGCGAGTTGAAGTATCGGAATTTGGCATTCTCTCTTCATGAAGTCTCGAGACGCGATGGTCAGTGACGGTTGACTTTCTCTGGTCGCTTTTTCATAACTCGGAATATTGCACAACCAACGGGATATGGTTCACCCTTTGAACTTGTGAACCCCAAGCTCGCAAAATAACATTGCGCTTGAACTTCTCGCGATCAACGACCCTCGTAACTTTGCGAGTGCCTCACGAAGGGTTCTAACCGTTGATTTCTTTAAAACTTTAGGCACTATACTTGATGCGATTTGGTTAATTCTGCAATCACCCATCAATAGTTGATCCGCCCTGTCGCTAAAACCTTTTCACTAAAGAATGAACCGCACGCTCGCTTGATTTTAAGTCCAAACAGAACTTCCTTTATGCGTTGCGCTTGGGCGCTCTTCGGGCAATCTGTAGACCTGTGTATCTTGATACCAGAGACAAGAAATGTTGCTAACACAAGGAGTGAGTGGTTGATATGTGGAAAGTTCTTATTGGTTGGTGGTTTAATGGAGGAAACTTAAGATAAAAAGTTATGTATAGAAGGATGTATGAGAGGATAAGTGAGGGAGTAAGTGATCCGCAGGATCTTTTAAATGATTATGGTTGAGTTTTAAACTTGCATGTATAAATTAACCATTTGATAATTTAATGAAAGAATGAGGAAGGAAGAGGATTATAATAGTCAAATACACATATGCAGATCTAAAATGAATAAATGACAACAAACCATAAGAACGCAGGTTGATAACGGAGTTCGGCACAACTTTTGCCTACGTCTCCGGGCCTTTTTCCTTGTGGGGGAGGCTTCTTTATTTTTGCTCAAGTGCTCAAAATTACATCTCAGTAATGCCAAATGGCTACAAGACTGATTTGGTCTTGTTCTCCCAGATCTCTAGAACCCTGCAGAAAAAACGACATGCAAAACTAATGCTCCAAGCTCCCAAAAACGATCCGATAGCGTCTCCACCTCAAAGGCTTCCTTGCATCAAACTGACTTTGGCTTGGATTTCCTTCAGCATAACTCTGCTTTGAATGACTATCTTTGGCCTCAAATAGGCCTAGTTTATATAGCATTGGAGTTGGTTTCACATCCCCAACTTCCTCCAAGAATCTGGCCTCCAAAAATGCCCAACATCCCCCAAAAATGGAAGAA
>CBVK0101971003.1:0-10979 GCA_900067695.1 Picea abies | reverse complement strand
AGCAAAAATGACATACCTTGCTGAATTATGGATTATTCTAGAGACTGACCTTGTAGAGCGTACCCAACACAAAATATTCGTTGAATTGATCTGAAATTGTTACACATAATAATATATACTACACCCTAACCAACACATTTTGTCTCATTGAATTTGGATCTGTTATGAATAAGTTATGACATTTTTACCAGAAACACCTGTTTTTGACTAGTTTCAGGACTAGCCACAAACCCTGTTTTCCACGGAGTGTAAATCCCAAAATACAATGACCCACAAGATGAATTTTTTACCACAGATACTTGGGTATGTTTTTGTTGGACAACTGAGAGGGGGGGTGAATCAGTTGTTACCGTGCTTAAACAATTATGCTTCTTTTAAAATCTTTACAAGGCACTCAATGATGATCACAATAATGCAGGGAAATAAACAATGGCACATTCAGCATCAGTCACATATGTGAGAAACACAGACATAGATATTTCCCAAGGAAACCCATACAGGGTAAAAACCTCTTCTTCTTTATATAATAAGTATTATTTACATTCTTTACATTATCATACATATGAGAACCAAGTCATTGTGAGGCTACAACCTTTGTTTTTGCAAGCTGCAACTTGGAGAGAGCACCAACTCTCTGTTTTCTCTAGCACCCACTAGAAGGAAGCACCAACTCCTTGGTTTCTATAGCACCAACTAGAAGGAAGCACCAACTCCCTAGTTTCTCTAGCGCCAACTAGAAGGAAGCTACAACTCCCTGGTTTCTCTAGCACCAACTCCCTGGTTTCTCTAGCACCAACTAGAAGGAAGCTACAACTCCCTGTGTTCAAGCACCCACTTGAACCTCTGAGGACACCAGTCCTCCATAGAATCTCCCTACCACTTTAGATTATAAATATGAAATACTGAAACCTATTACAGTGATATAGTGTTCAATAACAGCTTACCAGTCTCATCACTATTCTGCAAGATTTTGCTACTCAGTCTTCCTTACTGTCTTCCTACATGCATTCGTTGCCCATTCTATTCTTCTTCCTTTTGTGCTCTGTGTGCCATTCCCATTCAATGCACTTTTTGTTTCCTCTCCATTTTAGCTGTTGGACCACCCCTTTACTTCTTCACACCTACATTACTTCACCTCAGCAACAACCACCTCATCACTTCTCTGTCTCATGTACTTATAGCTTCTGTACACCTTGTGCATGCAATGTACACCATGCCTCTGCCTACTCACACTGTGTTAATATTTTCCACATCTCGAGTAATCTGTATAAACATCAAGGTAACCCTTCATCTTTTCTCGCAGTTTGCCCACACATTCAGCATCACTGGATGTCATGCTGAGATTCCTTAGTCTCTCTAGCAGTCAAGACTCTTCGTATTCTCTGGCATAGTCGAGCTTATAATTTCTTCTTCAGTTACAAAATTCAATGCTCATCCACTTCTCAGTTGCCTCCATGAATAGTCTTTATTCTACTGGCTGATCTCTTGAGACTCTTCACCTCCTCTGTCAATCACCTCGAAGTGTCTTCGAGTCCTCTGGTAGAACTCATCACTGGTTTCTAGCAGGTTCATTGTGTCATGCAACAGTAGCCTTCCGATATCCTTCAGTTTCATCTGCATCATTGAATGATCTTCATAATATTGCCTTTATTTCGTATTTCATCATTTCGGATTTCCTGTGGCCAAGTGTCTCACTAGTCCATGTCGTGATCTCTAAAACTACGAAACGAAGATTTTCTGTGCTAGCTCCTTCCTCTATATGACCATGGCCATGACCAAGCACTTGTTCATAAAGTGCTTTTCAAGATTTCCTTTTTCAACATTTCAAGACTCTTGATGTTGAGAGTCTTTGACTTCTCCATCTCCCGCTAATCGAAATCTCGATCTCCAATACATCAAAGGGGGTTGGATTAATGGTCCATGATCTCTTCAAACCAATGGCTCAGATCATTTTGTGATTTCACAAATCATGATTTTGGCATTCCTGTGGTGAATGTTCTTGACGCTTCCAACTACCGATCTGTGAAACTCCGAAATGGCATGGGATCAATGGTCCCAATCAACCCTTGATCTAACGGCTCAGATCATTTTGCAATTTTGCATTTCGCGATTTTGACATTCCCGTGGTATTGTTTCTTGCCTCTCCAAGTCGTGATTCACGAAACCCTGAAATGGAGTCTTTGACATGCTTTGATCTTCTGCCATGCGTCCCTCTTGGATCAACGATCAATATTTTATCGAGACTTCACAACTCCATGAGCCTTCATTGTGCTTGATCAACGGTCCATATTTAGCCTCGATCTAATGGTTGAGATTATTTCGCGATTTCGCATATTGCGAGTTCGAGAGGTGAAAGGCTGGAGCATTTTATACCTTTGACTTTCCAGTCAGTGAAATGTTGATCTGTATCCATGTGTCCTGCCCATATATGGACGGTCCTCCTTCTTTCAAGATTTTGTATACCCGCTTCTCCTTGCACTTTAATGAATGTATAGGTTCTCCCTGATCCAACGATGGTCGAAACTTATGCTCAGATCTGATGCCTAAGATCTGTCCTCCTCTTCTGCATGTTCTTCTTGTCTAAAATAAGATCTGATGGTCCTCCTTCTTTCGGGACTTTAAATGGGGTCCAACGATCACTGGCGGTTCTCCTCCTGAGCTTAGGCACTGCGATCGACTCTGTGCTAATTACTCCTGAGCTTACTTTGTTCTTTTTTTTCATCGATTCTTACTTTGATCTTGTCATCAATGACCTCCCTACAATCCTTTGCAAGTTTGATGCCATCTTTGTTGTTGTACTTTCCATCAATGAAAAGCCTACAATGTCTGTAAAACATGCCAACAATCTCCCCCTTTGGCATTGATGGCAACAAAGGCACCCCTGCTCTTTTCTCCCCCTTTGACATCAATGTCAAAGAAAACACGCTCCCCCTAAGCTGTTGCATTAATTTTAGGAGGTATCATATATGAAACCAATACAGGACTCCCCCTAACATGATGGACTCTCTTAGATGTGAGATGGGATGACACCCAACTTCTATTTGAGATATTCAAAAGGTGTCTTGGCTAGGCGTTTAGTAAAGATGTCTGCAATTTGTTTTGTAGTGGGAATGTAATGGACCTGAACAATCTGATTGGTGACCTTCTCTCTTAGAAAATGATATTTTATGGGAATATGCTTGGTCTTGGAGTGGAAGATAGAATTTTTAGACACACTGATGGAACTAGTGTTATCACAATGAATTAGGATCGGTGCAATGTCTTTTACCTCCAAGTCTGCAAGTGTCTGAATCATCCATAATACCTGAGTGCAATAGGTAGCAGTAGCAATGTACTCTGCCTCTGTGGTTGATAACGAAATGGAACCTTTATTTTTACTAAGACATGCTACTAAAGAGTCACCCAGGAAAAATGCTCCTCCACTAGTGATTTTTCTCTCATCAACACAGTTTTCCCAATCTACATCTGAGTAAGCAGTTAACTGAAAATTCTTATTTCTGGGATACCACAGACCATAAGTCATTGTTTTTTTTAAATACCTGAATATCCTTTTGATAGCTTGCAAATGAATCTGTTTAGGTGCAGCCTGATATCTTCCTACAACATGCATTATGTCTCGGTGAGATGTTGTGATGTACAACAAGCTGCCTATCATTGATCGATATGAGCTTTGATCAACATCAGGTGAATCATCATCCTTACTTAATTTACATCCAATTACCATAGGTGTATCCACAGGTTTAGAATCTTCCATTTGAAACCTTTTCAACATTTCTCTTAGATATTTTTCTTGAGAAATGAACATCCTTTTGGACCTCTGAGTAATTTTTAGACTAAGAAAAAATGGCAGTTCTCCTATCATAGATGTTTCAAATTCAGACTCCATGGTAGAAGAAAACCATTGTACCAATGAATCCTTATTACATCCAAAGATGATGTCATCTACATAGACCAATACGATGAGAAAATTATTACCCTCTGTTTTAATATACAGATTGATGTCAATTGTTCCTCTCTTGAACCCTTTGTCTTTGAGATACGTATCCAGTCTGTGATACCAGGCTCAAGGGGCTTGTTTTAACCCATATAAAGCTTTCTTCAGCTTGCATACTAAGTTAGGGTTATCAGACAGTTTGAAACCCTCTGGTTGTTCCATATAGACTTCTTCACTTAAATATCCATTTAGAAAAGCTGACTTGACATCCATTTGATAGAATTTAAACCTTTTATGATAAGCATAGGCAAGAAACATTCTGATAGCTTCTAATATTGCTACAAGCGCAAATGTTTCATCAAAATCCAGTCCTTCTATCTGAGCATAGCCTTTACAGACTAACCTTGCTTTGTTACTAATAATGTGTCCTTGCTCATTCAACTTATTCTTAAAGATCCATTTGTAGCCAATGACGTTTTTACCTTCAGGTCTTTGAACCATCTCCCACTTATTGTTTTTCTCAATCTGATCAAGTTCTTCATTCATTGCTTTAACCCAGTGGTCATCTTTGTTGTCTTCATTAAAATTCTTGGGTTCCAGCTTGGATATGAAAGCTATATGAGATTGTTCGATGTTTTTTATTATCTTTCTCCTGGTTTGTACACCTTTGTCTTTTTCTCCAATTATCTGACTTGCAGCATGATTCTTTTGAATGATTCTAGAGGAGGAATTTGTAGTTGATTGCTGATTTGAGTCTGTCTGAGTGTCTGAGTCTTCATCTGATTAAGAGTATTCATTTTCTGATTCTTGGACCTGTTCATCTTTAGCTTTAGCTGTGTCTTCTGTAGAAGACTCATTACTGTACACCTCTCTTGTTGGGATTCCTTCATCAATTTTTACATCAATACAATCAACCATTTTATACAACCTCTTATTATAGCATCTATATCCTTTACTGTTTGTAGCATACCCTAAGAAGATACCTTCATCAGCCCTGTCATCATATTTGCTGTGGTTCTCATCATTATTCTTTATGTAGCATTTACTCCCAAAGACTCTGAAGTGTTTAATTGAAGCAGGTCTTCAAAACCATAGTTCATAAGGTGTCTTGTCACTTTGTGGTCTGAGGTGGGCTTTGTTAAGAACATGGACTGTTATGTGTATTGCTTCTACCCAGTAGGTTTGACCAATGTTCTTCTCATTCATCATTGACCTAGCCATTTCCTGCACTGTTCTATTTTGCCTCTCAACTACTCCATTTTGTTGTGGAGTTCTTGGGATTGTGTATTCTCTCTTGATCCCATGCTCATCACAAAATTCCTTGAAGTATCTTGACATAAACTCTTCTCCCCAGACTGATCTTACTACCTTTAACCTCTTCCCTGTTTGAGTCTTAGTTAAAGCCTTAAATATTTTAAACTTCTCAAATGCTTTAGCTTTTTCTTTGAGAAAGGCAACCCAATTAAGTCTGGAGTAATCATCAATAATCAACATGAAGTAGTTTTCTTTCCCTGTGCCTTCCTATCTTGATGGTCCACATAAATCCATATGAACTAGTTGGAGTGGCTTTTCTGTTGAAGTAAAACTCTTGGACTTAAACTATGTCCTGTTTTGCTTCCCTACTTGGCAAGGTTTACACATTGAATCTTCGGGCTTTGATATCCTCGGAAGATCTTTTAATGCCTCAAGTTTTTTGAGTTTGATTAACTGGTCAAAGTTTAGATGTCCAAGTCTCCTATGCCATAACCAACTTTCATCATGTCTACTTAGATGACATTCTTCTCTATTTTCTTTCAACACATATACATTATTTTTTGTCCTTATGCCTTTGGCCACCACTTGTCCTGAGGTTACAGATTTTATCTTGCAGTCCTTGGACGTGAACACCACTTCAAATACTCTGTCACACATTTGGCTTACACTGAGTAGATTATGTTTCATCCCATCTACAAGCAGAACATCTTGGGCTTTTCCTTTTCCATTACTTAAGCTCACCATCCCTTTGCCCTTTATTTTCCCTGGAGCATCATTTCCAAAGGTTACATTTCATGATTGGCTTTCACTTAGCGATAGAAACTTGCCTTTTTCTCCTGTCATGTGTTTGGAGCATCCACTGTCTATATACCAAGGGTTCATTTTTCATTGAGCAGATAACACTAATCCACAATTGTCACTTTTCTTCTTCATCCAAAACTTGACATTTTCAGCAGGGGATTTTGAATCTGGTTCATATTCCCTTAAACGATATTCAATAGATTTGTGTCCATAGTTATGACAAATGTAGCATTCAATCTCATTGTTCAACAGGTCAAACTTATTGGTGCAACGTTTTCTACTCATTGACTATTGATTATTTCTTGACCTCTTTAGTTGCATGTCCCTGGACTTAATTTGGCAATTGGCAATCTGTGAAGGTTTGTTACTTGGATGCATCATTATTTGTTGTGGCAAGTATTTATTCCTTTGAAATATTAATTGCTCATGTCTAAGTCTTAAGGAACAATTTATAGCTTTGTGACCAAAGTTAGAACAGTAGAAACCATAGCCATAGAAAAATTCTTTGTACCTAGAAAATGGTTGTCTTCTTTGAGCAAATCAATTTCTTCCTTGGTAATGATGTCTTTCAATAGAGAGCACATTGTTTCTTCGTTCTAAAGATTTAGTCTTGGCACCTTTTTCTTTACTCATCCTAGGCATCTGATTGTCTTCCTTTGTTTCTGTAGGTTTGTTATTGTCATTGGTTGTACTTTTGACAACTTGATGGGTTCTTCATTTCCTGGCTTGCCACTGCTTGATCCCTCTTCATAACCCAAGCTAGTTTTCAGCTTTGGATTCCTTTGCTGATTCAGAATGGTGGATAATCCTTCTGAGGCTTTGATACTTGACAGATTTTGAATATACAAGGCTTGAAACTTCTCCATTTCTTTCCTCGTTTTCACTACTTCTTGTTCTAATGCTTCACATCTTGCCTTCTTTTCTGATAGCTGTTGTTTTAGAATCTCTTCGATTTTCTTTGCCTCTTCCAATTCTACTTTTAGTAGGACACGGTCTTCATCAGGTTCTTCACTGTCTTTCTTGAACTGTATCAACAATTGTCTTTGCTTTCTGTTCTTGATTCTTAGTCTGTCAATCTCTTCCAGTGCACTGATCAGTTCTCCTTCCATGTCAACCACATCTTCTTCTTCATTAACATCACTCCCTATGTTGTTATTGTCATAGTCCTATTTGGCCATAAGTATGAAGCCATTTAGTTTATCTTCAATAGATGAATCATTGTCTTCATCATATGAAGGATCATCATCATTGTTTACGCAAAGACTTTTCTTCTTAAAGTTATTCTCTTTAAAGAAATTTTTGTGTTTGTATTTTTCCTCATCATCACAAGTCCGATCCTTTCCTTTGTGGGGAAATTTATTTGCAAAATGATCTATCCTACCATAGTTGAAGCATTTGAAAGGCAATTTACCTTTTTATTTGCCTAATCCCTTCTTTAGTCTCTTCACAAATTTTTCTTCAATTTCATCGGGCTCAGAATCCTCATTCTTATCTGCCTTAAATGATGCTTCTCGAGAGGTGGGTTTATCTTTAACTATTCTCATTTCATATGCAGTCAATGTTCCTAGAAGTTGATCAAACTCCAAGGTTTTTAGATCATTAAGTTCTTCTATAGCAGAGACCTTCAGGTTGAACCTATCTGGGAGAGATCTCAAGATTTTCTGAACTAAAGAAGGTTCCTCAATTGTTTCACCAAGTGCCTTCATTGCATTTACCATTTCTTCTACTCTCAGAAAATATTTTCCAATAGTTTCATCTTCCTTCATCTTCAGCTATTCAAACTGTATTCTGTAGGTTTGAAGCTTGGCATCCTTTACCTTTTCATTACCTTCATAACTGCTAATGAGTTTGTTCCACATTTCTTTGGTAGTTCCTAGGTGCATAACTTTCACAAATTCTACTTCTGCAAGCCCACTCAAGATAGCATTCATAGCCTTAGCGTTGAAGCTAAATTATAGCTTGTCATCCTTATTAGCTAGCACAACTAGCTTTACATAATTAGTGTCTACCACATCCCAGACATCTGCACCTAAAGCCATTATGTAGGTTCTCATTCTAACTTTCCAGAAGGAAAAGTTTGTTCCATTGAATAGTGGGGCCTTATTGGTTGAATTTCCTTCATGGCTTGACATGTTTAAGCTCTAGGATATACCTTTATATAAAAGGGGCTGGATCTGATACCAATTGTTGGACAACTAAGAGGGGGGGGTGAATAAGATGTTATCGTGCTTAAACAATTAAATGCTTCTTTTAAAATCTTTACAAGGCACTCAATGATGATCACAATAATGCAGGGAAATAAACAATGGCACATTCAACATCAGTCACATATGTGAGAAACACAGAGACATATATTTCCCAAGGAAACCCATACAGGGTAAAAAACTCTTCTTCTTTATATGATAAGTATTATTTACATTCTTTACATCATCATACATATGAGCACCAACTCATTGTGAAGCTACAACCTCTGTTTTTGCAAGCTGCAACTTCCTGAGAGCACGAACTCTCTATTTTCTCTAGCACCCACTAGAAGGAAGCACCAACTCCCTGGTTTCTCTAGCACCAACTAGAAGGAAGAACCAACTCCCTGGTTTCTCTAGCACCAACTAGAAGGAATCTACAACTCCCTGGTTTCTCTAGCACCAATTAGAAGGAAGCACCAACTCCCTGGTTTCTCTAGAACCAACTAGAAGGAAGCTACAACTCCCTGTGTTCAAGCACCCACTTGAACCTTTGAGGACACCAGTCCTCCCTAGCACCCCCCTACCACCCTGGATTATAAATATGAAATACTAAAACCTATTACAGTGATATAGTGTTCAATAACAACTTACCAATCTCATCATTGTTTTGCAAGATTTTGTTACTCAGTCTTCCTCACTGTCTTCCTGCATGCATATGCTGCCCATTCTGTTCTTCTGCCTTTTGTGCTCTGTGTGCCATTCCCATTCAATGCACCTTTTGTTTCCTCTCCATTTCATCTACTGCACAACCCCTTTACTTCTTCACACCTGCATTACTTCACCTCAGCAACAACCACCTCATCACTTCTTTGTCCCATGTACTTATAGCTTCTGTACACCTTGTGCATGCAATGTACACCATGCCTCTGCCTGCTCACATTGTGTTAATCTCTTCCACATATCAAGTACTCTATATGATCATCATGGTAATCCTTTAGCTTTTCTGGCGGTTTTCCCATGTGTTCAACGTCACTAGATGTCATGCTGAGATTCCTCAACCTCTCTGGCAGTCGAGACTCTTTGTCTTCTCTGGCATAGTTGAGCTTATACTTTCTGCTTCAGTTACAAACTTCAACACTCATCCACTTGTACTAGCTAATCTCTTGAGACTCTTCACCTCCTCTGTCAATTTCCTCGAAGTGTCTTCAAGTCCTCTGGTAGAATTCATAATTGGTTTCTGGCAGGTTCACTGTGTCGTGCAACAGTAGCCCTCCGATCTCCTTCAGTTTCATATACACCATTGAATGATCTCCATAAGCTTGCCTTTATTTTGTATTTCATCATTTCGGCTTTCCTTTGGCCAAGTGTCTCTCCAGTCCATGTTGTGATCTCTGAAACTTCGAAACAGAGCTTTTATGCGCTAGCTCATTCCTCTATATGACCATGGCCATGACCAAGCGCTTGTTCATAAAGTGCTTTTCGAGATTTCATTTTTTGGTATTTTGGGATTCCTGCTGTTGAGAGTCTCTGACTTATCCATCTCCCAGTAACCGAAATCTCAGTCTCCAATACATCAAAGGAGGTCGGATCAATGGTCCATGATCTCTTTGAACCAACGGCTCAGATCATTTCGCGATTTCACAAATCGCGATTTCAACATTCCTGTGGTGAATGTTCTTGATGCTTCCAACTATCGATCTGTGAAACTCCAAAATGTTGTGGGATCAACGATCCCAATCAACCCTTGATCTAATGGCTCAAATCATTTCACAATTTCGCATTTCGCGATTTCGGCATTCCTATGGTATTATTTCTTGCCTCTCCAAGTCACGATTTGCGAAACCCCGAAATGGATTCTTTGACATGCTCTGATCTTCTGCCACACGTCCCTCTTGGATCAACGGTCAAGATTTTATTGAGACTTCACAACTCCATGAGCCTTCATTGTGCCTGATCAATAGTCCATATTTGGCCTCGATCTAATGGTTGAGATTATTTCACGATTTCGCATATCGCGAGTTTGAGAGGTGAAAGGCTGGAGCATTTCATATTTTTGACTTTCTAGTCAGCGAAATGCTAATCTGTGTCCACGTGTCCTACCCATAGATGGACAGTCCTCCTTCTTTCAGGATTTTGTATACCCTCTTCTCCTTGCACTTTAATGAATGTGCAGGTTCTCCCTGATCCAACGATGGTCGGAACTTATGCTCAGATCTGACACCTGAGATCTGTCCTCCTCTTCTGCGTGTTCTTCTTGTTTACAGTCAGATCTGATGGTCTTCCTTCTTTTGGGAATTTAAATGGGATCCAACGATCACTGACGCTTCTCCTCTCAATCTTAGCCACTATGATCGACTCTGCGCTAATTACTCCTAATCTTACTTTGTTCCTATTTCTCATCAATGCTTACTCTGATCTTGTCATCAATGACCTCCCTACAATCCTTTGCACTTTTGCTGCCATCTTTGCTGCTGTACTTGCCATCAATGACAAGCCTATAATGTCTATAAAACATGCCAACAGTTTTATCAATGGCATAGAAATTTCATGGTCTGAATAAT
Organism: Picea abies; assembly: GCA_900067695.1. Lineage (NCBI taxonomy): Eukaryota > Viridiplantae > Streptophyta > Pinopsida > Pinales > Pinaceae > Picea > Picea abies. The sequence continues at coordinate 243 of CBVK0101971003.1, read as the reverse complement.
TATAGAAAAAAAGTTATATCAAAAATGGTGAGATGACCTATAAATTACATACCTTAGAAAGCACCATTAAAATAATTTATCCTTCCTTTCATTTCGGCCTTCTTTTCTTCACCTTCCCTCAGAAATTCGGATTAGATATCCTTGGTTACCTTAGACACCTATATATATTCAATATGCTCAAGTGTAATTAAAATGAGAGAGCCTTGCCTCTTATTTATACTCTCCAAGTAGCTTCCTTAAAAA